>JAPYZJ010000491.1:0-42903 GCA_030522765.1 Ophioninae sp. B BG-2022a
TGTATGGAAAAATTGGCAAAAATCGATGGTCCAACTTTGAAATTCTGCCAAAAATCGAAAAATCATCGGATTTTAATTTTTAAAAAAGCATTTTGAAGAAAAAATCATAACGAAGACATTGAGCACAGAGTGGAGTGCCAAGTCTTAAAGGAAAAAAAGTTATCAACGATTGAGTGAAAAAACTTTTCTTGCCCTAAAATCCAAAAAAATTTTGGATTTTTAATATTTTTTTAAATGGTCTATTTTCATGTAATTTGATCCCCTGAGCACGAATCTGTCACTAATTTTTCCTAAAACCCAAAATTCTCATGAAAAAATCGTAAAAAACTTCTAAAAAGACGATTTTCACGATTTTTTTTCATGAAAGTTCTGGGTTTTAGGGGAAATCAATGGTAGATGCGTGCTCAGAACATCCTGTATAATTTTTCGAAAGGTCTATTTTGAAAATTCCGAATGGCGATCTTCGAGAGAAAAGCAAAAAAAAATGCAGCTTATGGCCGGACAATGCAGCACGTGGATTCGCCTGGAGAAAAGTGCCAAAAGAATATTGACAATGACGCCGCGAGTGGGCAATAAAAATAAATCATGACAGAATTGTACTCGAGTTGGAAACAAAAAGGTCCCTTCTCTTTTCCACACCATTGTCGAAAAAAAACAAGTCTCGTTTGCTCACTTATTGTTCACTAAAATACCAATTATTTTTAACTACCTAATTATCGTTTCTCCAGCCCTTCGTGGCTTGGCGAAACGAGGGATAAAAAAGTTCGTAAGAATGAACCCACCCAGCAAAAAAAAAAAAGAAAATTCTCCCGGTTGAAAAGAACCCTTGAAAGAAAAGTAAAAAAAAAGAATGGATTTACCAGGCAAAATCAGCATGCAATTTGCTATAATTGTTTACTTCAATAAACGAGCTCGCCAAACATCCGGATCAAGTTTTGCCACGGCCATCATCAACATCGAATCGTTTCTCGAAAATCCCATTCCTAACGTTTCCATTATTATTATTGTTGTTATCAATATTAATTGGAGGATGATTTGCGAAGTTGTTATCTATCGAGGAGCAGCCTCCAACGAGGAATACTAGGTAGCCACCCGTTCTGCGCAGACCGTGAAACTTGAGGTTGGAGAGTTCATTGGCCCGTGAAAAAGAGCGTTTTACAGAGACGAGGGTAATGAAGAACATTGCCTTACCCATATATAATATATACACATGTATATACATATATAAGTAGACAGGAAGTCGAATAAGAAATGTAAGGCTGAGAGAGAGCAAGAGGGAGATGCTTTCATGCAAATTATTAATGTTTCTTTGCAAGTAAATTTTCGTAATTCCCAGGGTGTACTTACAGTCCTCGTTACTGAAGTACCCTCAATGCCAAAGATCCTGTAAGAATATTTCTCGGCAGATTTAATTCTATCTTTGACTTGGAAGCGAAAAAAGCTGCACAGTTTATCATCTGGCAAAGAGCGTTAGGACTATAAAAGACAAAATACGTAACTCATCGTCAGTTGGGTAAGAGCGTGTACGGTGAAACTCGAAAGGTATTAGGGTGAAAGCAATGAAAATTAATACACGAAGATTACGTGATATAATCCGTGATGCTTTACTATTAAGAAGTGGTCCAGTCGCCTCTGCTATTATTAATCGCCTGGCACATTAATAATCTCTATGAATAATCTCTGAGGCGTATATCATACTAAATTCATTGCCCAATCTGGAAACAACCCCATACGTGCCCATCAGTAGTTTCACGCTTGGCTGGGCTATTAGAGTTGCTAAATCATATACATTTCATGCGGGAGTCCAAAAAGAAGCTTCGTCTGAAATAACGTTTCAATCCCCGTCCAAACATTTCTTACCCCTTTTCCGACGTATTTTTCAAAAAATAGAGGTTCTTCCGTTCGTCTCGGTTTATTGGATGTTTCTACCCGGAGCATCTTGGTGGAAGGATTCTTCTACCTGATCGCACATAAATATACCCTCTAACATTTTCCAGGACAGAATACAGACGTAAGGTACCTGACCTATGTAAGAACCAACTTATCTGTTTTCAAGTACAAAAACAAAACTACGAATGTTGAAACAAAACAAAAATTTTATTTAATAACTTATTCAATAATCAACGTATTAATAATAATTTTAGTTTATAAAAGAAAGTTCAGTATTTACTATAAGCTTTTTTTAAAAAAAAACGTCTTTTGGGCCTTATTCGGACCACTGTTCCTAATGAGGCCATACCCGTTGTAACCACGTACAAAAAAAAATTTTTTAAATATGTAATCTTCAATTTTAAACTTGAATTTTGATAACAACATGTATAGTGCTGATAAACCACTACATATAATTATAATAAAAATTCACTAATTAATATTGAAAACATTTTTTGTTTTCGAAAATGTTAGTACGTCGAAATTTAAGAAACGTCTACGTGCGATCAGGCTGTCTTTTATCGACTGCAAATTTGTTTGGGTTCGCGACAGTGCAGCAGAGTATCGTTTACACTATTTTTTAAATAATAAACGGTAATTCACTGTTTGATTGATTTCTCGTTACAAATTGGTCGAAATTACGGTGAAATAACGATTTAGGATTTGGAAAAAATGTCGCAATCACGACATGACGTTTTACGCTGTTTCAATAGAAGTGAAAGAGGATAACGGCCATATTGGATAACGGTAATGGATAAATGCGAGTACAGGAGAGACGAAACGCTAGGAAAGGGTGGATGGCGACCAACTGGCTGGCTCGATCCGGACCAGGGCGACAACGGGATCCCAAGTCGAGCTTTAACGGTTCTCCCCTCTCCACCCCTCCAATCTCCCCCTTCTCCTTTTCTCTTTACACTGTTTTTACGAATCCCTGGGATGTCATATCTCGTTGTATGTCTCTCGCTACCAATCTTGTGGCGCAGAGCCCCTCGACGACTCCAGTCTCGGGGTCGTTACACCACCGACGAGAACCCTTACGAAGCTTCACAAAATATATTCCCGAATATAACCGCCCAGGCGAAATAGACTAAAAAAGAAACAGGATAAAAAATGAAGCGAATGGTCCACTCGTTTTTATAGCCGGAGACGAAACGCTTCGAAGCGAAAATTCGAACGTGAATAAAGAACGGAGAATTTGACTGTTTCACTTCTCGATTAAGTATAGACCTTTTGGTTGATTTTCATGAAAATTTTAAATAACTGAACGAAAACTTTTTTCTATAAAGTATTCTTTTTATAATATGGAGCATTTAATGTTTTTTTAGAAATAATTTTAAGTATTGCTTAATAATGTTTTTTGAGTAATTTGTTATATTTTTTTATATACAAAAAATTTAAACGCTTTGTAAAATATTGTACTTCTCATTTATTACCACTTGTCCATTTATTTCATTGCTTAAATTATTTATGGCTCGGTGATTGCTTTTTGCTAAAGGCTGATTTTTAAATGTTTAAATTTTAGCAAAACCGCGTGTTTCAGCCAAATTAAATATGCTTGCGTATACGTAACAACGAATATATATACTTTTTTGCGTATGTTAAAAATTCAAACGTCTTTTTAAAAACTGATTCACATTTTTCAAAACTGAAGTGATGCCGGATCGTAAAAAATGTTTTATGGCTTTTCTGTGTATTTTGAACGAGCCTGTATACTATCGAAAGCACGTGCCACGAGCAGGCACCTAAATTAATATTAATCATCGTTGCGATGGCTATCTCTACTGTACGACACGCGTTCGTTTCACGATTTCCAGTGTGCTAAATAAAATATATTATTACGAGGTGTACAATCATGCACTTCGTGGAAGCAAAATTACAGCAATCGCTGGAGAGAGCAGATAAAGTAGTAGATAGAACACATAATTTCTCCCACACAAAATTCCGACCGAGTTGACGTTCAATGTCCATTTTCCATCCCCAAATACACGTTTGATGAAAACCGGAAGTTGTTGAGTGCGTCGCAGGGGTTGCGCATTTTTTTGCGCCGTGTTGAAAAAGAGCAGCCTTTTTATTTGCAGCTCATACGATTGTCGAGTGTCGAATTGTGGCTGACCAACCGGAAGTTCCATTTCACAATGGAATTTCACAATGGATGGAGTTCAAAATATTTTTACAAATTAACAATAATTTACAAATTATAAATACAAAATTAACACCAAATTTGAAAATCGGAAAAAATCGGTAAAAATCGGAAAACCCAAACAAAAATCCTGTCTCACATATCAAACACTGTCAGCGATAAAAAAAAAGCGGGCGCGCGTTTCGTTTGGCCTAAAACGAGCATTTTCGAAAAAAAATAAAAGAAACAAATTACACGACATCGTGTGGAATTCACCAGTATTTTTTCAGATTTTTTTTTAGAATTTTTGTATTTATGGGATATTAATTCTATTTAACAAAATTCTTTTTATTTATTTTATTTTTATGTTATTATAATTATCTTTCCTCATAGTTATGCTAAAGCATAATACATTTTATCATCATCTCTCAAACCGTATTTTTCGACGTTACGTTTATCCAGAAAAGCTCAGGATAAGCTCAGCGTGTTTTTAACGAACACAAATTCGAGCTTCGATAGAGTTGAAGCTAGAGTGAATTATTTTGGGTCTGGTTGTGCAGGGAAGAGCTCGATCGGTTGTGCGACCTCGGAGGGTGGAGGGAGAGTGCACCACCTTCAGGGGCGCGTGGCCAAGCTCGTAAAACGACCGGTAAAACCGACAGTTATTTACTCGGTACAACTGGTTCAGCTGATGGGAGGGATCAGGGGCGAGAGGGACGGAGGGAGATATAGAAAAGGTTTCGAGGGTTTGGGGAGGATGAAGAGGGAAGAATGAAGAAAGAGGGAAACACAGAATGGACTCTTTCGAAAGCAAGTATATCCAGCTAGCAATGATTCATGTTGAACGCCATACTGGACCCCACATAAATACTTTACCCAATGCAGTCAACCGTACATGAGCCTCCAGAGGATTTTTTCATTTCTTTTTTCTGTATTTATCCTGGATTTATTTACACCGAGTGAACTTTATCTTTCCACTTTTTCCGACTTTTTCCGACTTCTGATGCTTCGATACTTTCGTATATCCGCACACGCAATATCCAATCATTGAATTTCGAGGATTTTATGGAGACATCTAGATTCTATCTTTTCGTACAGTCTGTTTGGTAAAAGCGTGCACGGGTGAATTTCTTCTGGGTGACCGGTGGAGAGTAGATTTTATGGCGAGCTGATGGCAAAATCCTGGCGGCAAAATGCTTTGTATGGAACCTTCCGTTATCCGAGCGTATTCATAGACAAGCGTCTGTTGTACGAAAAACAGTAAGCAAAAAGACTTGGACAAAAGACAGGTTTGGACTGCCATTGGGACTAAGTTACTTTTGAACGAAGTTTCTTTTTGGACATGTTCTTCCATCAATCATGCTTGGACTAGAGACAACAATTTAGCGGGTCGCTGAACGCTCGGTAAAGATGGACGTTGTTTTCAAGTTGTGTCATGAAATAAGTAAAAAAAGTAAGATGGAGATACTTAACGATTATTAATAGTGGAAGCGTTTGACCGACTTTTCGATGAAAAAGCATCACGGTTTATGTCAAGTAGTCGTTGTATATTATTTTTCAATGGTTTCTCTCCAATAGTTTTTGAGATTCACCGTACACGCTCTTGTCGGACAGACTATATTTTCGTACGACTGAAATAAAATTTTTCAAGATGAATCCTGCACTCGTTGTTTTTTCAGAGCTTCAATTCCATTTTCCCAGTCACTATTGGACATTCCATGGAACATGCTGATTAGCCTTTACATTTTTTGACAATTTGATACATCTCGGAAAAAAAACGTGTCGCAAAAGTGAAAACTAAATTGACATGAATATTCAGGATGATGTTTTTCGTAATAAAAAAATTACGGATACATTTTCCGCTCGGGCGTTAGTTGCCGGATAAAAATGTCGTCATGGTTTTGGATTAAATCGTGGCGAGTGTCCAACGAATATTCATTTCGATTTCCACCGTGGTTACGTTTCTAAAAAAAAACATAAAAAAATAAACGTGATATTCTGTCGATCGATCGATCTCCTGGAGTTTCAATTTTTTTTCTGGTACCTTAATGTAGTCAGTCGTCGTAAAACTCTTTTACTACTCGCGATCATTTTCAACACCGTTGAAATAAATTCAGTCGCGAGGTTTCGAGTTTTACGTGGATAATACGATTTATGGATGCTGTATGCACGGTATGAGACTTTATAAGCGTACCGTGAAATTAGTCATTAAATATTTGAAGCCCCGTAAAATCTGGTACCGCGTACCTACATGAGTATTACCGCGCTGCGACGACGCGACACTTTTATCCTCGAGTATATTGTGATTATATTTTACTTTTCAACCGTGTATGTATTATTAATTAAATATAGAAATTATTCCAAAGGCAAAAGTGAACACACGAGTGAGAAAATAAATGGCACTTGTGTAGGTATCCAGGCAACGTGGAAAATGGTAATCGTCGTGGGGTGATAAAATAGCAACAAAAATGTTAATAATTTTCGAACACGTATTTCATATATTTTAATATCTTGGAACTTCTATATAGAAAAAAATGTATGGACGTTGTTTTTAATGAATTTGATTGTAATGTAATTATGACGATTATAATATAATGTTATAATTAATAATAAAATTTAATATTATTATTAGTAAAACAATATTGCATATAGTGAAAATAATAATAATGATAATAATAAATCATGTAGAATATTAATTAATTATATAACAAATATATGAATATTAATAAACATAAGTGACTCTGGAGACTGTTAATCTAGAGGGAAGAAACAGAAAAAAAACCAGAGATAGGGGAAAGGAAAAAAAGTAGAAGCAGGGAGAGAAAAATGATTTCTGGTGCACCCTAGCTCTGAAAAGTTCAACCCCGCGTCAAGTCTTCAGGGTGATGTATTTCGATATCAGGAATCAGAAATTCAAGCTCGCGATTAATCAGCATGGCAGAAATAAAACTTGACTTCGCATTTGAGTTAGAAATTCTCTCCAGACTTTACCGAGGGGTTGCAGGGGGTGGTGGAGGTTGGAACGTAACCTAGGAATGTAGAAGAGGGAGACAGGCATCGAGGGGGAAAAATGAGAACCCGGAAGGACTTTGGATCTGGAGAAAAAGAGATGAAGCTGGGGGGTAGTGAAGACTCGGTATAAGACACGGGTTAGGGGTGAAAGGCGAGAGATGGGGGTGAAAACGGGACGGGAATAAATCCGACGGCGCCACTGTGGCGTCGTCTCGGTCCTGAGGATGTGTCTGTCCGCTTGGAATCACGGACACGGAAAATAGGATATCGTCCATCCCCCTTATAAGATTTTTTATCCCCTCGGTTTTACTCCCCCGATCTTCCGCGTTTCCTCGTTTCAACCCTACCAAGTCAGCCCTGTAAACATCAATTTCCTCGGGCTATTCGAGCATACGAGAAGCAGACAATTGTCCATCGCAATTGGGGCTCATCACTTCAAATATCAACTAAAAAATTACACTGGCTTCAAAAGTCACTTCAAAAATCGAAAATGGCCAATTTATTTGGTCGAATTGAGAATTTAGAATTTGAGATAGGTAATTAATTGTAAATTAACGAGAATTTATAAGAAAATTCAATTTACATAATTTTGTAACTAATTTACATTAATATAATTAATTAGAATTAATTCCCTCCTATTCCAAAATCATGTTCAAGAAATTTTTGATTGCTGCAAAAAATTCTTAAAAAATGAATAATTTTGAACAACCCTGATGTTCTCTCGTCCTAGCCCAACCCCAGAATCGAGGAATGATACTTTATCATCGTGGCGTGGTAAATCACAGATTCGGACTTCCGTCGATTAAATATCAGGGTGTACTATAGGAATTATTCAAATATAAGCATTTGGAGGAACGGGGATCGTTGGAAGAATGTGTTCGCCGCAAAAATACGATTGCCCGTCCGGCCACGGTTCTTGGCACGAAACGATTTATTCGGAGAGCGATTGGCGTAGCGATGAGCGTGGTTACAAGACCACCCACACGGGCCTTCAGATATCCACCGGTACGATTTGAAATCGCGAGAAATAGAACGGAAAAAGAAACGAGAGAACTATCGATAGTTTCCTTCGCTGTGACTGTTTCAATTTACTATAGCGCGTTTTTGTCGCGTGGACTGGAAAAGCATTGTAAAGAGAAAGATGGAGGGGGGGGGGGGTCGCCAGCGGGAGGTTTTGTGGCAAAACTGAAAGTCCGCGACCCTACTTGACCCGGGGAAAAGACACGCCGGAGGGTTGCCACCCTCGCCAGTCAACCAGGGTCGAAACTCTTTTCCATCGACCTCGGCTAGTCTACGGAGCGCAAAAACGTCAGCGCCGGTTTCCTCGTTCCAACGTTTGAAACGTCATTCCAGACTGGTGTGGTGACAGCTAGTTTGAAAGCGACGAAAAAAAGTGGCCGATTTCGGAGAACTTCTATTTTTGGTTAAACCGTTGGGTGTTGGGGTGAATCTTAGGGGAAACTGCGTGGAGCGTTGTGGCAGAAGTGTTGAAGGAGCCAGGGTTGAGAAGAATCGATGAACAATCCTGGAGCCTAATTGACGTACCGTATCAACCGACGTACCGTTCTAGATCAATCGGACCAACGTCAATCTCTATGGCGGAGCTTTTTTATTTTTTCCTTCATTTTTCAGTACCGATGATCAGTTTCGAATTTTTAACGTTGGGTGAGTTTTGAATGATGGCAGTTTGGAAATTGGATAAGAGATGAACGGGCCTCGAAAATATAACGGAACGAGCACGACTTGGCAACGTGGCAGAAAGGTTTCATTTTCCGTTGGGCATGAATAATGGCAGGGGATAAATGAAAAATGTAGAAGGTGTAGGTACACACCATCAGAGGTCGAAACCTCGAGACCTCTACCAACCGTTGATCCAGAATGCCAGCTTCACCCGTTGCGCTGTAATCCACGATCACGAATCAATGGGAAGTCTGCTTGATGCGCGTTACGTATCGTCGCATCTATGCATACGTCCACGCTTGCCACGTGTTTCTATAAGCCAGTATAGAATTCCATATTGCGTTATAACACGAAGCATAACGTCTGCTCAGCTATAGAATCGTTGGAGGTTTACAGATGTCCGTTGAACTCGGAAGAGAGAGAAGTAGAAAGATGTCGACTAGTCTCGACATATCGATCGTTGCGCTTCCTCTCTATTATTGTCGTCGAGTGTTCTTTCGATGGGAACACTGGATCGTTCTTCTCTGCATCCTCCAATACCTTTTGCCCCGTAGTCCAGATTATTTTTATCAACCCAGAACTGCGATATGATCTGGTTTTTTTTCTGATACGTTTGCTAGTTTATTGGCAAGCATCCCTGCTTCGAGACCGTGTAGCCATTTTCCAAAATATCGATCGTCTGGACCGTAATGAGGTTCAGACTCGATCCCAATTAACAATGGATTTCATTTCAATTATTGATCATCTGGATCCTAATTAGCAATGGACTGGATCTTAATTGGCAGTAGAATGGGTGCTAATCAGCAATGGGCTGGAACCTGGCTAGCAATAGGCTGGTTAAAAATTAGCAGTGAATGGTAGTATTCCAACTGGACTAAGAAATGGGCTGGATTCCGATGAGTAATTGATTGTATTCCAATTAATAATGGACTGGGTTTGAATCAGCAATGGGCTGAGAACCAATTAGCTACGAACTGTAACCCTAACCAACAATGGACTGAATCCCAACTAGCCCGGTGTCTCCCATCAAGATGGCCCGTTTGTTTCTAGAGAGAAACAAGTTAGGAATCTTGAAGGAGCCAAGTGTGATCAGCTCGTCGAGAAGGCATGCAGTGAAGGCATGTGTGCAAAGGTATTAACAGGAAGTTCGTGACGTCAACGGAAGATCGATTGGATGGTGGCGTAACGCGGCGAGGGTGGCGATGATTCAAGCTACGCGACTATCACACCAGCGGATAAGACACGAATGCAGAGGACAAGCGTGACTCCGGGCACCCAAGTTTGTCCGCGACTGTCACCCGCAAACCTCTCCATAGGTGTTTCTCTTCAGTCCTTCTCTCTCTCTCTCTATTTCTGACACCTCCGTCGTCATCACATTTGCCCTCGCGTCGGCCTTTACACGTTGCACGCGATGCATCTCCAACAACGTCTACAATTTCCGATTGCCCCGTTCAGAAATCTCGCGGAAAGAAACCGACAGATGTTCATCATTGGAAAACGCCTGGCACGATTTTCCTCCGAACCTTCTCCGAACATCAACGTAATCGGTTAACGGGAAGTGCAGGTTGTCTGCTGAGACGTTCGATTATAGCGGCACGCGGATCGATACGTGTACACGCGAAACTAAAACCGATCGTTCCACAGGAGGCTCCATCCTATCATGGAGTTCATGAATCCTTCAGCGGAAGTTCATCTACGGTAATACAAGATAAGTGAATTCGCGAGGTTAAACTTGCGTTGGTGTCTGCGCGTGTGTCAAAAGGTACACATCTATTCTCATACATTCTTGATGGGTTTAAGGGTAGTCTCGAGTTGTAATCCAGCCTGTATGAACGACGCAGTTCCTTCATTGCTCAACCGGTGTCTTTTCGTCGTCTTCAACCTGGATAATGTCTTTTCGTCTGAATAAAGTCCTCCATCTGGAAAGACCAAGATGATGACTTTACATCTCCAAAAGAGGCTCAATTAGTTGCAATCTAGATCAGTCATCATCTAGATTTCCAACCTCTGACATCGACTTTTCCTACCAAATGATCATCTCCCAAGTACAACCATCACCCTCCGATATTTCCACTATCGATGGTGTTTCTACTTGATCAAACGTTAATGCGTTTTCGTCCGGCAAGTTTTTTGGATCCAGATGAAACGACCAACCCAAACTGTGGAATTCAAACGTAGACGCAGAACGTTACTAATGGATACGAAGAAGAGAAGCTTTGAACGAAGAATGGCGATTCCGCGAACGTAAGAAAAGAGCAGTTTCAGAAGAGTCGGTGGGGTTGAAGTAGGGTTGTTGAGAGCTCAGTGATGCTGTATTATACGTAGTACACTCAACTGGCAGCTGAAACGTATCGAGGCGAAAGAACCCATCTTTGCGATGCGTCTTTCGTCTGGCTTGCGTTACCCTGAGTCTTCACGAGAAACGCCAATAATAGCGAAAACATTGGACGTCGTTTCTCCATGTGCGTTCTTTACAATGACGACAAAGGCAATGACTCCGACGACCAACTTCCGTGCCAAAAGCCATTGAACTCGCGACTCATCGTCCAACCTCGAATTTATAGTCTAGCTCAGAACTGACGAGTCTTTCTGCTCCAAAAAAGTAATCGTCTGGAGAATTTTGGCGCAGGAAGACCAATTCGGTGAACTGCTGGTCTTTGGCCTCTGCAGACGCGTTGCGTGTCTATAAATTTTTCATCCATTTTCAATTTGATCAATTTTTATGGAATCAAGGAATCAATGATTCGACATCTTGACCAAAAGATTGATCAAGATGGTAAATATGGACGACCGGTTGAATCGTTGATTCCATGACCCATCCAAATGGTTTATCGGGATCCTACGAAATGGACCAGTGATCCATTCGGTGATTGAATCTTGCGTTGATTGTAGTTGAATCAAAGAGATTTTTTTGGGTCTTCCGACAACGCGGCTTGCCAATAGAGTGGCAGGTCTTCCCTGGCAGGTTCAAATTAGCGCGAAACTCGCGTGCATGCGTGACTGTGTTCCCGGTGACGAAGTTCCATTGATGCGTCTCTCATGGCATTCAACATCAAAGCGATGGCTCGAGCGCAAAGTTCGCTTCTCCACTTCGCGATCCACAGTGCCCTCGTCCATTGGAAGCAGCGAACAATGGACCAGGCGCCACGGGGTTGCACGTCCCGTCGAGATTACTGAACCGTCGAGTACTCGAGCCCTCGACGCGTTGGTTCCTAGCACGAAATGAATATTGCCTAGCACTTCCAGCCGACACGAGCTTCCGTACGAGCGTCGAGCTGTCAAACGTCCCACGATCATTTCAGCGGGCATCGGGGTTTTCCAAAAGTCATCACTGTCCAATCCTTGATTTCCGACTAAAGTTGAATCAGCCATCATCTTCGATGAAAACTTTCCATTGCCTCGAATGATCAACGTCGTTCGTCAAAAGAAAACCTGATGAACCATCTTTACCAAGGAACCTCTTCATCAATGATTGCACCAGAATTTCCGTAGATTGGTCCAAAGCTACCTCCAGTTATGAAGAACAACGTCGCTAGCCAAGAATTGTTTTCCAACAGCAAGCTCGTTTCGTAGCTCTCCAAACGTCTCTTTGTTTTATTGCCAATCAGGCTAGCACGAAGAAACGAATGGCGAAGTCGGCTGGCCTCCGAGAGGGTTGAAGTAAAAAACAAGATGGATCTTTTCAACTTGTAAGGGAGAAGGAATCCACGAGCACTATTTACATCGCTTTTCTCTTGCTCCTCATTCGCAAGTGCATGGAATATGCACCAGCTTGTTTCAGCAAGAGGCTACATCAGAGTTCTTTCCATTATTTTCAACGTCTAGTGGAATTCCTCACCGTCCAAGGAAGACGACCGTGTTGGAGAGTGAAAGAAGATTGGAAGGAGAGAGAAGAGAATCAGAAAGGAAGACAGAGAGAGAAAACCTGATTGAACATTACAAAATCATTGAAATCGAACCCAAACAAAACCCAAACAAAAGTGGCGATGGAAGTTCAAGAAAAAGAGCTGGGGCAGTCAACATTCGTATTCGACAGTCTGGTGGTCACCATCAGAAGAGTATAGAGTCTCCTCTGGAATTGGCTGATATGGATGATCAAGCCGAGAATTCGCAGTCACGTTCGAGCCAATTCAGAAGGGGAAACGATAAACACGCTTCCGTTTATCCACGAACCTGCGTGTAAATGTGCATTCGACCATAACAATGTGCTGTATAAACCCTCTCTCTCTCTCTCTCTCTCTCTCTCTGCCCCGACATGCGTAAGAGACGGGAGCAGTTCATTTGAATAAGACAGCAGTTAGTTCTGTTCATGACGCTCTGTCGTGGCTGACAAATGATTACAAATTGTCTCTAGTACGTTGGTCGAACCCAGGTGTTGGGAACATTGCGAGGGATACTGTTCGTACTTTGGACAAGATGTGGATCGTGATATTGTGGTTGTACCTGCTTCTTTTATAAGAGGTTTTTTAAAAAAATTAATTGCATCACACACTTAACGAAAATTGTTTCTCAATTTAATGAGTGTCTTGAAACATGACTGGTTTGGGTTTGTTTGTGTTTGATGTTACATAGTTGGATGAGAATCCTCAAAAAATGTAAAAATGTCTTATTCTATCTCGTTTTTTTCAATGTCACGTAATTTTTTTTCTACCCCCCAGTGTCCTGTTTACCACTTTGTAGCCAGCAATGCGTCACGCGGGAGAGGAATTGCGATGGTACGTGATGATTCTCAAGTGGGTTATCGCGTTGCAGCTAAACGATCATGGAAGGGAGGAAAAAAGGAGAATGGAGGCACTGATTTCCTTGGCGAAGATTTGACCCCTATTTCTTGGAGAAATACCCACAGATATTCCCTTTAAGGGAGGAAAGAAAACGAAGAGAACGAGGGAGAGAAAATAAAAACTGGGAGAGAGAAAATCCTCTCTGAGAGTCCTTCTATCAGGGATGATGTAACCAGAGGGTGGTAAGGGTACTGGCGTCAGGAATTCCCCAACTTCCTCCACCGACTACCCCCACCACTTGGTAAGACAAGGACAGAGCTGGGGGTTGGAAAGTGGAGTGGAGCATCAGCTCGAGTCCCCCTGGCGCGGGTCTCGCCTCCGGGTGGTCTTTTGGGCGCCAGGGTGGCTGATGTAGCGCCGCTTCGTACATTGCGTTCCAGTATAGTCATCCTCCTCCCCAGACTTTTTTTCCATCCGAGGAGATTCGCGTGGTCCGCATTGGTTGGTGGTCGATACTCTTTGCCTCGAGCCCAATGTCGAGTTGGCTACCGTCGTATCAGCATTGACTTTATGCACGCGTGATTGGAAGGTTTATCTTTTTAGGCAAATGAGAATTCAACAAAAACAGACGAAATCGATGAAATTGCTTCATTTAATCGATTTTTAATCATTTAATCATTTTCAATTTATCTACTCAATTACTTTCATTTTATTAATCATTTAAAATTGATTTATTTAATTATTTTGAACTCACTTGTTCATATTTATTTAATCTTTTAATTTTTATTTTATAATTCATTGTTAAAAACTGACGAAATCGATTAACCTGATCAGTTTTACCGATTCCGTGTCTTTTGAATAATTATTAAGCAATTTAATAAAACAATATAAGTATTAAATAAATTCTTTCCAGAGATTCGACTGTTTCGTTATTTATATTTAACAGATATTTTGGTATTAATTAATGTTTGATTGATCCGTGCACAATTATTTTTCAAAATTGAAAAATAAGTGAAATAGGGTCTCAATGGGAAAACGATTTTGACCAGTTATTTTTCGATTTTTTTTTCAGTACCACAAAATTCCCTCGTACGTTGTTAGTGCTGCAAAAGTCTGTCAATTTTTCCGGTGACGATTTTCACGAACAGAAAAACGATTTTTTTTGTTATCCTGTCTTTTGTTTTTGACTTTGTCACCGTAACTCCTCGTGCGTACGAACTCGGTGCATTCGTACATCGTATACACAGCGTAGTAACAACGCCACCTCCAAAAAAACTGATACGTCCTGGTAACGAAACTCGTCCAACCGAAATATAAAAACAAAAACAATAATAATACTAGAACCCAAACAAAAATCAAAAAGCAAACAGATTTTTTAAAAACCAAAATAAAAAGTGGTTAAAAACATAGGAGTGTGCAACAATGTTCAATTAAGGCTTCCCTCATTGTTGGCACTCGTAAGCCACGTCGACAAAGCTAGTTACCATTTCACCAAACTTTACTAAATATTCGCATCGCTGCGCGCTTCTCATGTATTTTACTATTTTCCTCTCCCCTCCCCGCCTCGAGCACGTTGCAGTTCATTATTAGATTGTTTCGAAATATTTTATATAATTTCGTCCAATTTCAACGAAAAGGCTTCAAAGTGCCGAAGGCGGGGGTGGAGGGAGGGTAGAGCATTGGATGAACGGACGTCGTCGTTCCATCGAGTGTCTCTATACGAATGGTTGAATTAAAACGATCCTCAGTTTTCCCTCAGTATGACGGGAATTTGAATTGAAATATTTGCATTGCATTATTATGAAGAAATATTGGTTTTAATCACAACGCAATTAGTGAGAAAATTCAACAATGGATTTTTCATATTTAAAATAATAATAAACTTAACAATGAATACTTAAAAGTTATAATTTATAATAATAAATTGTTGATAATAATGTATATTATTTATAATAACATCAATAATGATTTATATTGAAGTAATTATTATATAAAAATAATTATTAGTTCAATGAATTCACATTACTAATAATAATCATGATAATTTATAATAATTTATTTATAGCATAATGATGTGCTATAAATAAATTATATGGATTAAAATAATAATTATTATCGTTATTTCATAGGACATAATGCTAATAAAATTATTCATAATCATCATAATTAAATGTTAAAACGACGATTCTAATAGTAGAATACTTCGAATACGAATTTATTGTAAAAATATCTATATTTTGTGTTATTGCTTACCGTTGTAAATAGAACTCGCATTTTTGCTGTGGGACTCGGCATTATTGTGATCAATGATGCAGTTATATCAGACTGATCCTCAGATGCATCATTTCTGCAAAACGAAACGAGAAATTACGTTGAAACGTGGAATAATTGAATGACAAGGCATAATTTAACGAAAAATAATTGGATAAAAGATACGTTTTTTTTCTGTGGCATTGCAACAAAAATAATAATAAAAAACGATGCGGGTAGGAAACAGATCGATCGATACGAATTTCCATATTGAAATTCCACGCGGTATCAAGCGGGTATACTATTTCTCTGAAATACTATTTTCGTTGTTGAACGGGTAAGTGTAACGTCGTTGGCATTCGCGTGTTCCTCGAGCATCGAAGGTTACGTCGAACTTTCGAAATCGTCAGGATTTGAATTTAAAATCGATCGGGTCTTGTTGGAACGTTTACGACACGGGATTCGAGACGGAAACACGATGAAAAGGGAGTCCGCCTCTCGAGGGGATACAACATCGATGTCACATCCGCATGGACCTGATGTTCCCACGGAAAGAGAGAAAATACATGAATCAGGATTCGCCTGGCTTCACAAATAACGTACAGCGAGGAGAACTTGAGACATTTTTATGAAGGGATATCGTTGTTGGTGTCTCTTATGAAATGTGAACGCGCGAGGAAACAGAGAAACTTTGGGTGGCAACTGTCAATAAAATTCATTTCCCTCATTACTAGCCACGTAGTTCGTGTTCAACATTCCTAATTTTTCGATAATTCTTCGCGGGAATTCTCCATCGCTCTTCCATGTTTTATTTCACCAACTAACGATGGAATAAAGTATGGAGACTGCGCAGTGTACTTTTTTTTAGACGTTTTTTTAAATTGTTTTTTTGCCAACAAAAAGATAGCAAAAATCATCATTTTTTAATAATTCTTGTTCAGTTGCTATAAATGTACAGAATGTATGATTAAAACTTTGTGGCAATCGGTTTACTACTTTCGGATATAAACGCGTTCAAACTTTTTCAAAAAGAAAAAAATTGCAAAATAGTTAACTCACGTTTAATCCGCGAGGTACTATTTTTGAGATGAAATTCTTGAATATACTTACTTTCGAAAAATATTTACGAAGAATCCACTATCTCAAAGTTTCAAAGTATAATAAATAAAATTTGCATATAATGTTTTATTATAATATATTTGTTTAAATAAATAAATATACTTAATATATCTGTTTGAATAAAAATTAGAATCTCCATTTTTCATCCAGCTCTTTTAATTCCGGAAGTACAGGCTCATGGACGTATTGATCCACATCATCAATCACCCAAACACGAATCAAATAGGTATTTGATTACGATCAATGATTCGAAACTTCCAAGTCTGTAATTGTCGAACGTCCCAGTGACGTCTGTAATTAGGATGTCATCAGAGTGACTGCAGGTGAAACGAATCATATCTCGTTACTCGTACGAAATATTGCCCCGAGTAAATAACGTGAAAGAGCGATAGAAGGTAGATCAGCTGATTCGAGAGGTATCCTCGAAGCGTATTAAGTTCCAACGAATCGATAGAGAGAGATAGGAAAGTGTACATCACTGGTCCGTTTCACCATTGGGAACGCTGATGCTTCTCCTACCCCCCCTGCCTTTTCTACGTAGCACAGATAAAATATTGGCATTCCCTCAGCTCTCTCGTGTACGAATGGAGAACATGTCATCCCTGGAGTGTAGGAGGCAGGGGGACGATGAAAAACGAAAAGTATGAAGGCAGTTCAGTTCGCAGGAATGGGGTTGAATGCGACAAGCTTGAGCTTGCCAAATGCCGCTTAGCGTTTCGTAGCTTCGTTCAACTTGGGGAATGGAAATTGCAGCTGTGGGTCTGACGAAAGTGCCAAATGGTAACAGAGTTCCTCGAGGTCTAACGGAGTTGATGCGAACGAAAGGCAGTCTGGCATGAGAAATAAAGAAGTGCTGAACCGGATCAGCTCAACATCAACCTCGAAAAGGATATCTTTCACCGATTCTGCAGATGGACCATTAAACGTTCATTTTTTGCCAGGCAATGTTGGGGAAAAGGAATTTTAAGCAGTTGAAAAGAATTCGGTTTCGTTGTTTTCCAACGATGCAATCTTTCAACCCCTTTGGAATGGAAGTCTCTCTAGTTCTTGCAGATCTTTCGAATGGACATCCATTCTTTCTTCCGAAAATCTTTCAAATGGCACATCTTTCCCTATGCTGGAAGTCTTTCAAATGGACATTCTTCCTCATCAGCATAGAGGCTCCTATAGACTTGCCACAATCGCATAACCAACTAGGGGCTTTTACGTGTCCGAGTTAGTAAGAGGGAACCAGACTGGCGATCGTCAGCTCCAACTCTATCAATGGAGTTGGCGGATAACCATGAGACTGAGGAGAATCGAAGATAAGCGAGGACGAATATAGGGGTGGCAAAGTGGTTCGAAAAAGTGGGTCCAGTCAGTATGGGTCTAGGGTTGCGACGATTGTGGGCTGAGAGAGAATCCACTGAGGAAAGTTGATCCTGACAGTGGAGAGGGATGAGGTAGCAGAGGTCTACTGTGTGCCAAGGATGTAAAGGAAGCGAAGGAACAGTGAACGAGAGAGACGGAGAAGGATCTCCCTCTGGATAAAGTTGCCAGAGCACGACTGGTGAGAGTGCATCCCTCGGGACAAATACTGTCCTAGTTGGACGCGTTTCACAGGTTAGCGCAGAAACCGTTCGAGATGAAGACGAGAGTTGCAGGTTAGCATTGTCGGTTTTAAGAGCCTGCCAGCGAACCCCGATCACGTCGATTGCTCTCGAATCGTTCGTTGGGACTACAGGTGAGGATGCATTTATGCATGAAGTCCATGTATCCAGGATGTAGGACGGGAAGATTGCACCAGTGGAAACTCCGTGATTACAGACCTCGTTACATCAACGACTAAACGTCTTGGACTTTTGAAGACTGCTGCACACTTTTTTAAGGAATTGGTCCAAACGAATGCTTTTAATCTTGATTTTGTTACACTGAACATGACCATCATTAAAATGATTCCTGGTATCATCTGACCGTTGATGCTACATGTAATAGACATCTTGGCCAAGTCCAACCAGAGTGGAGCATTGCGTCTTCCAAAAATTGCGACCTCTACCTGGCACGGTCGTTATTGTTTTATGACGGAAGCTTCAAGATCCTGGCGGTTGTTAGGTACCACTCGCTGCTCCGGCTCATCCATCCCTAGAGTCCCTCTTCGCACTAGCGATAATTGCACCACCCTGAACCGGTCATAATTGTACATTTATTGCGTTGTTTCTTGCTTCAGTGAATCTTAGAACGCTCGTGAGATTTCGGTTATCAATCAAACACTGTACTGACACTTTCCAACCAGGAATGAAAACGGAACTAGCTCGTAGAACGAATAGTGACGCAGTGAAAAAAAGTGTTGACCTACTCGTTGAAAGAGTTTCTGATTTTTCATCGTGATTCCACTTTTAGCCAGGTTACCAACATCAGAAATGACCTAACAAAGCCACGCTTCGAAGCCAGTTGGAAAACTGCGCAAAACATGGTTCTAGGGGGGAAGAACGATGTTGGCTGTTCCATAATGATGGCTTCATTCTAATTTCTCCGCTTCACGCGTTTCCCTCTCAGTAATGCAAGTGCAGCCGAGCTTTGAAAGTTTTTTTTCCACCCAATTTGTAATGGTAATAGTGTTCTGCGCTGAGTGTTCGTTGTCGCCGCTTGGCTCCAACTTCTATCGCCTTTCCGGGGAAAAAACAATATGGCGACTTTTTCCAGGACGGGGAATCGACGGAAGTTTCGCAAGGGTAATTAATGCCTGGTGATTGAAGAAAAGACTGATCGAGGTAAATTGTACTAAACGTTGCATCGAGTTGCGATCGAGTTGGGGGTTGAAAAAGAGGCGGCAATCGATGGCAGAGCTTTCAAGAGTCTCGCGAGAGGTTCGAATGCTCGGAGTTCCAATTGTGAAGGCTGAATCGAGGGAAACCACCAACGGAGGTTGATTGTCTTCCAGAGCTGAAAGAGACGCTTACTCATTTTTTAATCCTACTGGAATCACGCGGCGATGGAAAAAAGCTGTCAAAGTAATTTCAATGGATTTAATTGGCCTTGGATAGTCACGTGTTTACGACAGGATTTTTTTTGCGCAGTCGAAAAAAAAATATTTTTATGATTTCTTAATGAAATTGGGAATAAAGATATTTATGCAGGATATTTTAGGCTTACTAAATACACTCTTGACGTACATTTAAAAAAGTATTTTGGAAATTTTATGTACTTTTAACGTACAAAAATACCATTTGAATACAACGCCTCGTTTAATGGAAGTTTGTACTTGTTCCATGTGACGGTTTATCGTTACATTATCCCAGAGTTGGAGGAAAGAAAAATGACAGAGAGTCGGAGTTGATGGAAAGGGATAAAGTTACCTCAACTCCTCTCCCGTACCAAGTACGACACTAAAGTATTGCGCTGCTGAAGAAAGTTTAAGTTTGTCGTTAACCTATTGGTACTTTCATCACCGTATACTTTGCACCTTCCACGTAACGTTACCTGACCACATATCCTACATCGAAGGTTATTCCTGCTTTTGACGACCCTAATACAAGCTTCGACGAACAGTCGCAAGCACATTACACTTACCTGTTCTCCTCTCTTGCACTCGGTTTCGAGGTGAAGTCAATAGACTTCGGAGATCGACAATGGAAGTCAATATACTTCGGAGATTGCCAATGGAGGTCAATAAACTTTGGAGATTGGCAAAGGACTACCACAAGTATGTGCAGTTCTGGAAACTCTGCGAATCAATGGATTCTTCTACAAAGATGGATTCTCCAATTGGTAAAAAAATGTTTCTACTTGATGGAGTTTTTTTTTTACAAAAGATGATCAAAATCAGTGAAGATGATGACAGTTCGGTCATCAAATCAGCTTCTTATCAGCTTTCATCGCTTTTCGATCTTGGACAACTTTCACTGCAACTTCAGACCAGCCGAAATTGGAGCAGAAAGATCGAAAGTGAGGCAGAGCTTGATACTGGTGTTACCATGATGGTGGGCAAGTGAAAAGAAAACGCGAGCAGCCTGTGTCGGAGCAGAGGGCAAAGAAGAAACGAGGCAACTAAGTGGAAAACTGCCTGAAGGATAATTGCCGTGGCAACGCGAGGAGTCTTGGAGTTGGTTGGATGCCCAGCACTCTTCAGCTGGTTTGAGAGACTAGGTAACAAGCTACTGAACTTTCTATACTATATCCTCAGGAAAACGTCGGGGCTGAAACGTTGAAAGACCCCTTTAAAGCAACGGCTGAAAGCCACTGGAAGATTGAACATTACGTTTGCAGAGTCATCAACGAAAAACCAGAAGATAATCAATTCCTTCTTTCTTCACTCAAATATCTTGTCATCAGAAAGTTCACATCAACGAGAAACAACGAAAAAAGGAACATTGCATGTAATTGAGATGGGAATGATTCATCGATCGGATTTATCTAGTCTGTGGTGAAGGTCAGTTTCACCAAAATTCCGTACGTGGACACTTGGCTAAATGGGCATTTCAGTCTTGCCTGGTGACTTCACTTTACTGACTAGGAATGCCAATTTGGCAAAGTATTTATGTCCGGAATTTTTGTGAAACTGACCTTCAGCACAGCCTAGAAAAATCCAGTCGATAACGCATTCCCATCTGAATGTTCGTAAAGCGTCATTGATGTTTACTGACAGGAGCAAATGAACACACACGCTTTTAGGGACTGCGCGTCTTCACTCGTTTCGAATTAACAATTGGCAAACAGACCGAGTCGAATAAACTTTGCACCGTGTACCCAAGTAATTCTATGGTGCATTGACGATACATACATCACCGACTAACACTCATACACGGCTAGCAAAATTCAGGATTCCACGATTGCCATTGGAGACTGCGTTATTTGTAAGTTTGCTGCATCACGTGTACACACATAGACATGTCGGTCACCATTATACGGAAACCCAGTTCAGCCTCGCTTCAACCGTGTCTGGTATTATTCCCCTGGCTGTGTCTCTCTGCGTACACCTAATTATGTACATCTATAGAACCCAGTTCCCTCTCCAGCCCTCTCTCTTCACGCGCCTGGCCAAAGTCCCTCCAATTGTTCCTGTTGGGGCTTGATGGTCGGCCAGGGTAATGCCTAGTTGTAATATCGGGGGCTTGTTGATTCAGTGTTCGACTAGCCCCAGGAGTAAATTTGAGAATCAGCTGGTGCAGCATCTGGACACGTCTCGCTGGGATTTTCACGACCAATCGTGGATCTAGGCTTCCGGCTGATACGCCGATGAGAACTCGACTGCTGACGTGTCTGCGTATCTGGAAAGTAAAGTATCGCTGGAAACTGATGGTTTGCCGGAGTACGTTGCTCGGTGATAAACACGAAACTGGACTCTGAAGATTACCCCACGTGGGCGATGCTCGTTCAAAATGGACGGGGTTATGGAACCAGCGAGTTGTCCAATCAATGTACAACCCTGGATCAATAATGATGGGTGTTTCGCTCGTATCGTTGGATTATCTCTTCATGGTAATCTTTGTACGATGGCTAGTTTTTATCTTTCAACAATAGCTCATTGTTATCCTCATGAAATGGATTAAGGATTTTCGTAGTTGAAATGTGAAAAAAGAGGTGCATGCTGAATCGAAATTCATTCGTGTGATTTGCCGATTAGGGTATTCCTCCAATATCAATTATAAGCCATCGCATTGTTATTGAAAAGTTTTATTATTAAGTTTTTTAGTTACCATGATTTTTCATAGAAAACCCAAACGAACACAGTTATTACTCGGATTGTTGATCGTGTACCGAAACCTAGCTTAGAAGAGACAACCCACGATTCATGCAAGACCACAAATGGAAGTAAAAAGAAAATAGGTGCACACGTGTCAATAGTTTGATTTGACTAAAAATATTTTTTTTCTGCTGAAACATTTTTTAATTTTCAAATTTTCTCTTCTACGGCTATCAAACCTCGAATAACTTGACTAGAAAAAACCCTGAAAATAGTTTCCATTTGACAAAAAGAATACGATGAAGTTCCTCGACGAAACGACCGTTCCATTTTAGGTTTCGTTCATCAAAAAGAGTCGTCATTTCGGGGGCGATTCACGCTCGAATTCACCAATTATTTTTTCATTCCTCTACCGATCGATCGTGGATTTTTTTTCGCTCTTCGCTTCTCGGCTATTCGCCAATGCTCGCAAACGAAAACCCATCGTTTCTCGGCTGATACGTCGCGAAGTCAACGAACCGTAGAAAAATATTACGAGTGAAAACAAAAAAATGGGTAAAAGCTGGCGATCGGTAGAGTCATCTCGTTCCGCCAGCAACAATGTTCCAGGACGTGTGCGGAAAGAAAATCTCTTTTAGCGCGCAACGACGCTCCGTTTGTTCCGGTAAAAGCTGCGAATTAAATGCACCCGGGTGACAAAGTGGGTTGCGAGCTACCCTACTGGCCGATGTAGGCCAGGGTAGAAATGCGTAGAGGAGGAATACGAACTCGACCACGCCAGAAACTCGACAGGGGGAAAAAAAGGTCACCCAAGGGAAGAGCTTGAAATGTGCAAAGAATGGACAAATTTTATTGCGCTGACCTGTACGAGGGGTGGGGGGATGCGGTGCGTGAAAAGAGACTCCGGTTACAGGATATCGGAAAAAGCAGTTTCTACGACGCTTATTTACCGACCATTCTGTCAAGAAATTCTTTCGAGCAATTATCGTCGTAAATGAAACTTGTGGGACGTGAAATCGTACACATGATTTTTAAGGTATTACTAAAGGGACCATAAGTCAATAAATCAGTGCAAAAAGATGGAATTTTGGATTTATATGTCTAGATTGTATCCTACATTTTTTGGATTTATTTATTATTTAGTTCATTTAATAATATTATATATAAATATTTATTTCATTAATTCAATCCAATTTAGGTCATTTTTCAATTAAAATAATAATTGAAGACAATTGTTCTCCAAATGAGAAACCCTGCTGGAAAAGCACAGGGGTGGAAGATCGCAAACAAAAACTTGAGTCTAAGGGGTTTTCATGGCAGGTTACAGACCCGTGTTAAATTACGGCAAAAACCGTACTTGTCGATGATATTTTTTTTTCTCGTGGTAGTTCATCACTCGAGGCATGCTCGTGGGCATCTCAGACCTATACAACCGTTCTCCATTTTTTCTCCGTCCGTTCCTTTCCGAACTCCCTCAGCCGGAAATTCTATCTGACACGTTGGTTTACGGTTTCCCATGTTTTAATTATCATTTTCCTAACAAACTCAATTTTCAATTAGCCCAAACATTCATTAAAACGCGGCTTGATGAAACTTGAAACACACGCGTGGAAAAAAGATGTTTCCACATTTTTCGTGTCTCAAAACACAAAATAAAAAGAATTTAATTCGTGAAAAAGAATTCGACATAAAAATAATTGAAAATAAAAATAATTAAAAGTATAAAAAATTCATACAAAAATAATTTAATCCGTAAGAAAAACAATTTAAAGAACTGTTGAAGTCGAGCCCTTTCAATCTCTCTCCCGCGTCCATAAAAAAACCAAGAACTCCCTTACCCGAGAAACAATAAAAAAAATTAATATTAAATTAATAAAAAACAAACCCAAAACAGGAAAATTAAAACAAGCGAAGGTCCGAGTTCGAGTACATTGGCCCGAGTGTCATTTCGTCGAGAAGAGGAATAAAAAAGAAACAATAAAATTTCCAAGTGTACCCAAAGAGTGGAGAAAGAGGAAAAAGAGAAAAACGTGGAAACAGGAGAGTCGGTGTTTCTTTAGACCGGGGTTCTCATCGGTGTGAACGATCGAGTAGGGTTTCTCTTGGCAAGCTCGATGCTTAATTAGAGAGCTGCCGGTATTGCCCCATATCTCTCATTCTCTCTGGCCCCGTCTCTTTCCTTTTCCTCTTCCTGACAGATGGTGAAGGACAGAAGGATGCTGGGAGAGCTTTCGCTTGACTCGGTAAGCGACAGCTCGATACGATGCATTTGACGTGCGACTGCATAGATTGAAACGAGCTTGGGAAAGATGAAGACGGGAATAGAGGTTGGAGGAAGAGGGATGGCGAGAGTCGGATGGGAAGGTTTCTCCGGGAAAGATGCATCGAAGGAAAGCCAGCTGGGTCCCGTGCGAGCCGAGAGAAGGAAGACGGTAGATCGTTCACGCTATCGCAAGCTTGAACAATGGCTATGTACACACAACTGGTACGTGGGGGGTATATCGATTGGCCTACATAAACTATACATCTGGCACCTGCTGATGGTCCGCCAGAGCGAAATGGAGAAATACGTCATAGCGTTTCACCTGGCCTGCCACACACTTCCAAGTCTCCTCTCCTTTTTCCTCTTCTTCGATGGATATCCTCCAAGTGTTGGAAATAGCTCGAGGTGGACGAACGTGAAAGCTAGACATTCAATCTTAGCGAACTTCATCAGTCGGATGTGCATCACTCAGCTCGAAATAGGAGCGCGACTAAGCTACCTCTTGTTTTCAGGTGAGCTTGAGATCGATCCAGCTCGATGAGCGTTGTTGGTTTCCTGATGAATTTGGAACCGATCTAGCAAAATTGACGATCTGTCAAGATTGAAAATCGACAAAGAGAAATTGTTAATTTGATTGCGCTGATTTTCCAATTGGAAATGTCAATCCTTGGGGTATTCCGGTGAGTGCTGTTTCTCGATAAAAAGTCATTGCGACGTAGTCGTATGCTTGTTATGAAAGGTCCATTTTTGAAGGACTCATTTTTTGACGGAGGTATCGTTCCGCATGGTGAATCGAGTTTCCAGTCGAATCAAACAGTTGTAATCGAATAATCATTATTTTTGGATTTCAGACACCTGTCAGGAGAAAACGCGTTGAATCGGGTAGGGTTCGTACAAAGTAGACAGTTCGACGTTGTTTGGTACGAATAATTCAGGCGAGGTCATCGGATACTTGTTTAGGAAGTACATGACGAAATGGAAGTATAATTGGAGGCGACGCGTCAGAACGTTCAGAAAAACTTGTCAAACGCTAATCAGCTAAGTAGATGATGACTGGCTGTAGCGAGAGGGAAACTTTCTCGTTTGGTACCAGGTGAAGGGAAGGTGGTCCAGGTCAACACTGACTGGCATTCATTGGGCAACATTACGACGCCCATTTCGAATCGACAAGCAAAACCTAACGAAGAGGTTGCTTCTCTCTGGAATGATATCCTAATGAAAATGATGGAAAGCAGCCTTCATTTATGAAGGCTCGAGGAAACTTTTTGCGGTTTTCCTTAGCCCTAGGATATTTGCAACTTTTGATGTGGCTCTTGCGGTTACTTAAATGGGGAAGTGTGCAATAACATTCCAACTGGGGCACCACATATGGCGAGGACTAGATTGCAAGGCTGAAGGATTAGGATCGCGGGAATAAACATCCCCGGTTTCGCGTCCTCCATTTTCATGCCAAAATGGATAGCCTAGAGAGCCCTATCTTTCTCTCCGTCTCTCCACTTCTTTATTTCTCTTCCTCTCTTCCTGTCTCACTCTCGTTTGTCTCTTCGGAAACTCCGGAGCCCAGCCGCTACCAGGGTCCGTTGATTACACAGCCCATCCAACCCGCTTTTCTCTGTCACTGAGCTAGTGCGACGCAAATTAAATGCCTTTAATAAAGCGAGTCCGTATTTCCCGGTGTCGACGGCTTAGGTCCCCTTCTCGTCTACCTCTTTCCCCACCAGCTCTTCGCACGAGGAACATTGAACGACCGGGCACTTTAACACTGGGTCGTCGCAAGGTCTGGAGCATCATCTTCACCATCTCTCTCCAAATCCATTCTTCGCGTCTCTCCCTCTCTCTCTCTCTCTCTCTCTCTTGGTAACCAGGTCTAGATTATTACCAGTTTTAGGATCCAAACAGTCCGGAATGTTTGCTGCGAGTTAATGCTTTTTTTGTTGGCTTCGTTCGGGTTTCTCCCACCGTCTGTCGCTGGAGAATTGTGTCTTCTAATTACACATTGCCTCTGTCTCCGGGCATAAAATCCTGGTGAATTGTTAATCAGAGTTGAAAGTTCGTGGAATCCGACCATCAACCTTTAATGATGAAATCTGTCCCGGAGAAAATGAGAAGTTGAAGCGTTGGTTCGATTTCTGACGGCGGTGTTTGAATGAGTGATTTTGATACTGATCGTTAGGTTCATCATTGGAATGACGTTGATCATTAGATTCATCATTGGGTTGATATTGATCATTCGATTCATTATTGGGTTGGCATTGATCATTTGGTTCGTCATTGGGTTAACATTATTTATTAGGTCGAATATTGGGTTGACATCAAACATTAGGTTGAGGTCTATCATCGGATCGATATTAATCATTAGGTTCATCAGTTGATTAATTTTCATCATCAGACTCATCATTGGGTCGACATTGATCACCAGGTTGTTAATTGACAATACTCTCCAACGGATGATTCGAGCTGAAATCTGACTCTTTTTCTCGCCCATGCAGCGATGGAACGTTCAGTCACGTGATTCGAGAATCTCGAGCTGGTATGGATCGGGCTCGTGCCTCATCGGGCGTCCTCAGTAATGTCGAATCTGTATGCACGACTGCCAAGGAGTCCTACGGGCAATAACCTCGGGTCTGCATTATTATGCGGATTATACAGTAACTGATATCAGTTCGTTATCGCTCCCACATCTTGAATATGTATTTCGAACAACGTCATTTCCGCATATATTCATCGGGAGAGGATGGGCAACAGAACTGCAGTTCTCGTCCCTCAAGGCGCACAACGGATATGTATCTTTCGTGTCGTTTCCACTGTAGATCCCACGCCCTCGACGCCTCCCATCACAATTGTACAATACTGGTGGCGATGGAAACAATACTTGGTTGGGTTTCGTCAGTCGTATTATGACGAAGTATGCCCGAAGTATATTCAACGGATTAGACCTATCCTGATATCTTTTTTTGACAAATTTCACGATTTGACGATTTTCCTTTTATTTTGATAAAATCGGAAAATCGTCAAATGGGGAAATAGTCAGACCGGAAAATCGTCAAATCTTTCCATTCTGACAAGATTCTGAGAAAAATTGAATTTTCCTCCAAACAAAATCAGCAAAAATTTTCCTGCCAGCAAAATTAGAAAAAAAACGTGGGTATTTTTATAAAAAAAGGGGACTAAAAATCCGCTATTGTTTTTTTGTTACAATTTTTGTTTGCAGTATTTATCATTCCACGAAGTATTTAATATTCCACGAAGTGTTTTAAGAATTCCATCAGGCAAAATGTCATTTCGAAATTCATCGGATGCTCCGGGTAAAATTGAGACGATAAAATCGACCGTCCTGGAGCTCTGCCATGAAGAACTCTACGAGGTCTACGAGGTTTTTCCCTTTCTCCATCTCGTCGACGATCAAAAGAAAAGAAAGAAAGAGAAATGGCGGTCAGGGGACGGGAATTTGACAATGGACATTCAATTATGCTCCGAGAGTGATACACCGTCATCATTGTTAACGTTTCGTCACGACGTACTCGAATATTCGGCTCATTGTCGACTCGTGCGATCGAGACTCGAGGAGGAGTGATCGGGGTGTGGAAAGAAGAAAAGAGCGTTTGGATCGTGGCTGATGCACTCGATGCAGTTGTGTACATTTACAATACACAAATTGTCATTTCAAAAAGAAAAAAATATGATTTTTTAATACGACCCAACGCTGTGAAAGAAACGTATTAGCATGTTTAGATTATCCTGCTCTCTTTTTCGTTTTCTTCACTGGGCTTCCAAGCGAATAGAAAAAAATCATTTGACTTGGAATTCCAATCAGATAAGCCGGAAGGAAACCCTCAAAATGACGTCTAGACAGCTGGATAAAGAGGTAGCTTCAAAAATAAAATAAATCTTCCAGTAAATTCAAGATTTTTTTTCAGCTTAGCCTTTATTGGATACATTTTTGATCATCCCTTTTATCAGTTAGGCATTCCAATCAGATAAGCTGGAGGAAAATTCTTGAAAAATTGATCTCCAATTCTTGAGGAAAAAAATATTATTTTCGTTGCAATTCAATGAGGGAAACTTTTTATCGAACAGAGAAAACTTCAACGAGAGCCAATTTTTTTTTACTCGAGATCCTGGCAAATTAACATCATTGACAGATTGACAGATAGATGCAAAACATGATGATTAGCTGTTTAGACAAATCGGAGATTTCACAAATGATAAAATCGAACAGGATGCAACAGGAAGCTTTTTATGTGCTGGAGTTTTTATGGACTCGTCAATTTTCTGGAAACCAGCATTTTTTTGGCAATTCACGGTTCCAATTTGATGGATATTTCTTGTGAAGGAATTACACGAAGCGTAGGGAAGAAACGCAGTGTACATCTCGTAAAGGAGAACCAGCTGGTGGCGTTTCAGCATTCTCGTCGAATTCCAGAAAACGTTATGATAGTAGCTCGTCTTCAGGGAGCACTTAAGTCTGACTCATGTCTGCGGAGCTCTGCAGAAAGACTGCGCGTTAAAAGTCGTCCATTCTCTTTCTCTTTTTCTCTCTTGTCCGTTTCTCCAACGAATCCCTTGGTCCTCGTATTCTTGTTTATACACTTTGCTCGTACGTGAGAAGGATAATTCCATTTTCTTTCTTTTTGTTTGGCACGTGTTACAGGAAATAATGGTAGTGCGAGAATGAAAAAAGGAAAGAAAAAGAATTGAAAAAAAGGGGGTCACGTCTTTCAAGGTATCTTGGGCGACTCCGAGTGATAACCTGTTCCCAAGGCTGGACGGAAATCCTGTTGAGCTCTGCGCAATCGGAAGTTTTTGTTCCTCGAATATCCACTTCCCGTCTGTCTACTACGGTTCAATTCCGTAGGATATTTCGACGCCCGGAAAAATCGATCGATGTTTTTCAGTATTTTCGTCGTGGGGGAACTTGAGACAAAACGAGAGGGTTGAGTATATGTTCGAATAAAACAGTATAGAGGACAGTGGGTCATGAAAAACCTGAATATTTTTGTTAGATTTCAAAATACGAAGTGAGAGGTTTGTTCATAAAATAAAGTGACTTTAAATTCTCCACGTTGACGTTATCAGCCATTTTGCATATTTAGTTATTTTTTGATGAATTCCCCTATACCTGAGGCTCGTATTTTTAGCGACTACAGAAAAGTGTCTGCGAGAATAGACAAATTTTTGGGGTCGTGGAGCTTCCTCTCGGTCGTTTCGACACCCATAATCTTTGATATTTCACAAACGAGGCCTGGCAAGCTGTACACGTGAGCCCATCAACCTGGTCATAACGCAGAGCGAAAAAAAGAGAACGAGGGGTTGGATGAGGTGGTGGAGGTTGGGAAAGAGTGTTGGAAAATGGAATCCAACGAAAATGGACGATACACAATTGTTCTCTCGTTTCGTATCGTTGCAGGAAACTTTGAAGCCTTTGGCTTTTCTAGGCTCGCCATCATCCTCTTTCCCTCCCTTGTCAGTTGCCGGAACTCGAGCCTTCGTGTGTTTGGAGAACGGTTTTGCTGCTTTCGCACAACCGAGAAATACGTGCCTCTTCGTGACAAAAGGCTTCAAGCCCCTTTGGCCTGGCAAGCTCACGCTGTTGGCTCCAGCTATGACCATACGCCTCATAGTTCGGACGTCAATTTACCTTCGTAACAATGCTTCAATCAGAACCCAAACAACAGTGGACGCTGTTCGACCAAACTGAGTTGCATTTTACATCGTGACGTTCCTCTGCCCCAATTCCCTCCTCACTTCTACCTTTCCACGTGGATCGTGCAATTTTTTCGATCACTCACAGCATCGAGGAACTTCCCTCTATAATTTGCGATTTCGGATTCTCTTGGGTATAAAATTCTTTTTTCGTTCGAATCCACTTTTGAGAAAAAATGGAGTTTTCACGTTTTGACGAGTGTAAAGCAGGATCACGTTTAAGCTCCTGATTCGAAGCTTGATCCTCGAACGAAAGGATTTGGTCAACGCGGGTTTTTATCCCCCAAAACCTACCCTTTCATATGGGATATCATTTTGTTTTACTCGCGATTAAAATCTACTGGAATTCAACCTTTTTCCAAAATATCCCTTCGAAGCTTCATCGAACACGTACGGGATTTTTGGGGTCAATATGTAGTCGTTAGATTTACCCTGCACTCGGATGAAAGCTCCGAGGCGGATACTCGCTTAACGATCCTTTTGATCAAGATTTGTGAAAATCGTGAAAGGTTTTTTTTTGTTTTTTTTTGCAACGTGACACTCGTGGGATCCACGAGGAAAATCCTCGCTTGTGCAATGTCACGTGTCGTACGCGTATGAACTCTGGTTATGGATTGAACGGGGGTCATCATTCGCTCTCCGAATTCGTTTAATTCCTCCCCTCGCTTCATTGATACACCAACATGGCGTTCAGGAATATTCTAGAATTTACGCTTCTCTTTGTACGGAAATAAAAGAATTATACTCTTTTTCCATAAATCATTTTTGCAATTGCCATTCATCTGCGAAAATGTAATATTAATTGAAATGAAAAATGACAAGTAAATACGAATCTTTCATCGTTACAGGGTGGGCTAAAAAATAAATGGTAAAAAAGAAGTTGAGCTAATTCGTTGCCAATAGCTATTTTCATCCCTTTGTTCTACAATCTTTTGCAATTTTTGGAAAACAAGGATTCAGGTTTTTTTGAGTTTTCGTGTTGCCCAAGTTATTTATTCGGGTGTTTTGTGTGAACTTCCTATTGGAAGATTTGGAGCTCATTCAGACTAATGTGTTTTTCAATCATTTGGAATTCAGACACTGATCATCCCGAATCAATATTTAATTTTTTTTATCATAAGCTGAAGGATTCCTTGACAACCTTCGGTTCCAGAAGAAATTGGAGCTCGTTCAGGTTAGTATGTTTTTTAAAATCATTTTTATTCAAAAAGTGATTCTCTCAAATTAATTGATCAAAAAATGTATAACTTAAAGGATTTACATTACTGTTCAATTATTAAATTATTAACAGCTTAACAATAAACTTCTGCTATAAAAAAAATCCTAGTGTACGATTTTCAATATTCGTTCGTAAATTGCCAAGTTTGTTCAGAATTAAATATTGTCCCTTCCATATAACGTTCGTTGTCTATATATTCCCTTCCCTGGGAATATAATAAAAAGTACCACCTGTTGGTGTTTTTTTCTTCCCTCTGCTTCGAAATTTATCAGTTTTTGTTGCATATTCCCCAAGCGTGTAATTGTTCAGATTACACTCGACGAGATCCGGCGACGATTTATCGAGATGATAGGATATTGGATTTTTCGTGGCCTTTTTTTCTCCAATCCGTGTTGTTTCGTCTTCCGGGTCTAAATCCTGGAATCTTGATGAACCTCGGTAACCCGGAAATTCGTGTGATTTAAGAAGTGAAGGTAATCCGGCAAATCTTGGGGTTGATCCGTTTCGTTGTTGGTGGACAATCGGATTTATTGCGCGGTTTGTGGGAAGCGAGTATAAGAATGGTGGGATGTAAAAAGGGCTGCTCGTCGATATCCATTCCGCCGGAAGTGAAAACAACAGAGGCAGAGCCAATGCAACGCCGAAGAGTAAAAAAAAGCTCATACGTGCTTTTCCTCTGCGGTTACGTGCAAAACTCGAGGCTTTTATTGCTCCTTGTTTTACCATTCTTTTTTACCATTGTTCTTGTACGTCTCCATTTATGAAGGTCCAACGCCCCTCATCGATACTCTTTCGTCGCCTTTCTTTTTTTCTCCTATTGTCGGATAGTTAACGCTACAATTCCCGTTCGTCACGATTTTCCCGCTTGATTATCCGAGTCTCCAGAAAAAAAATAGTCATTCGCTCGAATGCCCGTGTAATTTGATGAAATTACTCATCAGCGATGTCCAGGGTCAATTTTACGTCACAATTAATTTTTTACCCCTGGAAACCCACCGTTGTGTCATTGCAGTAGTATTTATCAATTACTGGACGAGAACGTTTCGTTTTTTTTCATCGATGGAATTTCAGCAGGGAATTGGTAAAGTGGATGCAGTGGGACAGGATTTTTAACCACTCGGCGGGAAAAACTATTCATTCGGTGTGAAATAGTAATAAATCAAATTGGGAAAATATTCGTTCAATGTAAAATCTTCATTTAAAAATTTTTTTTTTTTTTGGTGAAAAGAATATTTTGAAGCACTGTTTTTTATCGACAAATTCAAGATGAATACTCGCTATGAAGTATTGATTACTTACTATCGACGTTGAAAAATGAACGACAATAAAAAATGCATATTTTTCCATTTTTTTATCACAGCTGCTCCAGTGACATAAAAATATTTAACCACTTCAGTGATTTTAGAATTTTTTGTTTTTCCTTTCTGTTACTTGCCTTCTGTTGGTCTTCATTCTACGACCTCTGACGTAGTAATTATAAATATAAAATTACTCATAATATAAATTATATTAAAATGAAATAATTTAATTTAGAAAAATTGTCAATATAAATATATATAAATATGTAATAAATATGTGTTGAAAATATTAAAAAGTATTGTTCGTTTAATGTTCATTGGACATTTTAACGTCTTTTTTTATTTGCTATTGGTCAGAGAGATGGTGTCGTGAAAAAAAAAGTTCCTGAATGAGACACGTAGGCAGAATGAGAATTGAACCGTAAATGTAAATAAATAACTACGGTAGGTACATCAGCAATGGTCAATTGTAAATCCGTGCGAGTAATTACCAATTCGAAACTGATCCTTCATCCCATGGGATCCGGTAGCCAGGTTTTGACCATGATATCTCCATTTCTATTGCTTCCTATCTCCCACCCTCTGGCTCTCTTGGTACCTGGCCTTTATCCTCGTTTTTCGAAGCCCCAACGGCACGCTACCGTTCCACGTGCACATCGAGTCTATTCTGCACTGTAAGCTCGTATACGACCCCTAAATTTATAACGCAGCCACGGAGTTAAAAGAGAATATGCATTTGGAGTTATCAGTGATCCTACTGTCGAGATCTCCCCTATGCCAGGTTCACAAAGTTGGACGGATTATTCGTTAAGGTATTTCGCATTCTCTTTCGACCTCACGTTACGTATCTCGTTTTGTCGCAACTTTTTCATACGCTCTCGCGGATTTTCACGTTAAAAGCGTCCAATATTTAACTCGTGGTCTTTCAGGATGAGTGACTAGTGAAAATCCTGAAAAAGAACCAATGACTTCGAATTTTTAAGTTTAAGTTTATCCATACAAATTTTAAGTTGATAATGCCTTTTTTGGTGCTTTTTTTCATTTGGAAATTTTCTTTAGGCAAAATACAATGCGTCGTGCACTTTTCGTTTTTTTTAATTGAATTTTAAGAATCTTAAGTTCCTAAAGTCGAATCGCAAGAATCATCAATGCCTACAATTGGAAAAATCGTAATTTAAGAATTCCTGCATTTCTCAAATCGAATATAAGATATCCCTGGTTTCCAAAAACCGCGTTCAGGTAGCCCTACATTTCTAAAATAGAATATTTCCATTCATAAATTCTAAAAAACAAATTTTCGAAATCCCAAATTCCTAAAATCGCTATGTAGTATTCTACAATTTTGTTGATTAAATTTTCGTAATCTACGATCTTAGCAAATAAAATTTAGGAGTCTTTAAAGTTCCAGGAATTAAAGTTCACGAATCCAAACTTTAGGGAAATAAATTTTCGTCTTTCTAAATATCCAAAATAAAAAATTAACAAACATTTTCAAAAAATGTGAGTTTTGCAATGCCACCAAATTTTTTGCTGCAATAAGTAAAATTCGTCACTTTTCGAGCCCTAGCTTGAAACGTGGACGAGTCTTTGGCTGGTGTGTTCGAAACCTGGAATGCCGCGGATGATCCAACGTTTGCACGGGCAGGTGTAAAATAGATATTCGTCCGTGTTGCTGCACCGTATGACAGATTTGGTACGTTATCACTGTACATAGGCTTATCTTTGGTATATGGGATCACCGTATACACGCCGCAAATTCATCGTTGCGGCTATGCTCGGAGATTTGATCTCCCCGCTGGCGAGTTCCGCGCTATCGCTAAATTTGCCCCGACACTCGATGGATTTGGTATCTAACGCGTTGATGCCTGTGACCTGGCGGACTTTTCCAAATCGCTGGGTATACCAGTGACGTTGGCATGACGAGATTTCAACGAGGAAACCCGGATCGGTACTTTCGTCGATGGGATGAATGAGCCCGTCTGTTTAGCTGGATTGTGCATATTTTGGCCGATTGATAGACAACGTAAATACGTCATGGAGCATCGAACGATAATGCGCCAAATAAATCCGGAAGTGGAAATTTATGTTTTTTCGATAGAGTTTGATACGAGGTTACAAAGGACCAGGCAGAGAAGTTTTGAAAAGACAAAAAACTATATTTGTATAGATATTTAAAATTAAAATTGTGCGCAAAAAATTGATTATTTATATATTAGTTAATAATAAGGCTTTCGATGGCTCGTTTGAAGATTGCCTGATCAATCGCAATAAGAGTTTGAGGAAGTTTGAGATATCTAAAATTGCTGTGTCTAGATTGAAAAATCTCAAAATTTAGGTATCTAGAATTGCTGAAAAGCATACGCTATTGGAATCAACAATAAGGTATTCCAAGCCTTCATTCGAGGTTTCCCTGATAAATCACCATAAGAGTCTTCAAGAACAAACCCTATAGGGATTGTTACAACAAGGTCTATCAACGATTTATTTGAGGGTTCCCCTTCACGATCTTGAAAAATCAAAACTTTAAACGATTTCGAAGGCCCTTATTTTTCCGAGGGATTTCTTGTCAACTTTCTGCACGGCTTAGTACCACCCAACGCTTATAATTCATTGGACCAATTCTGTAGAACTTCGAAGCTCAAGAAGATTCGTGAAAGAGCTACGTGTGACAGAGCACAACAGCTTTTAGTCCAGAGTCCCAATGGACTATTTGTTCAACGTCTCTTTTGTCCCGTCTCCATCGCACGCATTACTGCGAGTTTATTTTCCTTTATTTTTTTTTGTTCGTTTCCCTCACTTTGACAAGCCGATAGATGCGATGAAAAACGTGGATCGAAGGGAGGATTCGAAACGGACGAGCGAAGCCGGACTCTCGGGTCAAAGAGTGAAGACCGTCGAACAGCTCGTTACTGGGCTGACCCAACATCCGAATGGGCGAAAGCTCCGACAGTGATATACGCGTCGATGTATATCAACTACTCGCTTTCTTCACCTCCATATGCAACCATGGTGAGGGTAGTTTCAACTTCCAATATTTACGTAATGCTAGCCATCAGGATACAGGGTCATACCTAGGACAGTCTTCGAAATCCTAAAGTCCTCAATATCAACATTCCTCGCGCTGTACTTGGCCGGAGGTTCGAAAGGGGTGCACGTAGGTTGCAATCGATGCATACGTCCGTTCACTGGAGCGACATAAAGGTACATTTCCACATACCTGTATATCTGCCTATGCACCAGCCAGTACGTTTCGCCTGTTGATAAAATCAACTTCGATGTTTGCTTTCCGGAGGTACGTGAAATGTTCATCAGCACCTCGGGAGTATTCTCCATCTCTTCCCTCCAACCCCTTTCTCCTACCTCTGTTTCTCCTTCTCTCTTCATCTTTGTCTTCGCATAGATGTGTGCTTCCCTCAAAAGCTTTTTCCTATTTTCCCCATAACGCGTGTCAACATTTACATTCATTTTCATTCCGCAGGAAAATGCTTCACTTTTGCATCACGAAGGTTCTTCATTGTTGGTTCGAGGCATTCATAGTTGTTTTCATTGTTTCCAGAGAGTTTGGTTTCCAAATGGGGGTTATGTTGCGTTTCCATTCATTGTTTTGGATTACTGCATTGGGGAATCATGTTTTTCATTGTCGTCGAATGATCAATTAAAAAACCGTCGATTGGATTCGGGTGCTCTATTTTTCTGATGGCCCTCATGGTTTTGGATTTTTAAGGCTTTTCCGTGTTTCTTGGAAAAATTCTATCTAATACGAAGGCTTTCATGATCCAGCCAGAGATAATCATCCAAAGTCCGTTTCCTACACTTTTGGTGTACTTTGATCCATTTCTTCATCCCAGGTTCTCAGATATACGAAGTTTGTTCAGAAACGTAGTTCTCGTGGCAAGCTGAAATATAACGAAGGGAGGGAACCGTAAACGATTGATGATGGATGCTCTTAGGCGGATGTTGATTCGGAATACTTCCTGGATTTTTCGTACGCGTATGGGTATGCCTGTATCGACGTTCTCGATTCGAACCCCTACCGCCAGACAAATTGAATATTCAAGGGCACCCCTCTATTCCTTGCTACGATCCCAGCTAGCATTGGCTTCGTCATGGTTCCACTGGAATATGGAATCTCCCTTGAAACCCTAATATTCCAGCTCTGTAATCATTCCTTTTTCTCTTCCTTCTCTACCCCTTGCTTTCTTCGAAATCCAATTCAGAAATCTTTTGCGATACGCCATGATTCTCGAAATATTTGTATAATAAATTCCTGACTCACTGAAACATCATTAACGGTTTTTCGTTTGTCATAATGTTAACGTCCAGTTATTTTTTTAGCCCTCGCCTACACAATCATCATTTTCAGTTGTACTACTGTTTTAACTATTTTTAAATACTTGATCACTTGGAAAAAAAACAAGAATTCAACTACACCGAAGCTGCAATAAAAAAAATAAAAAAAAGCGCTTCCACACTTGGAGCGCTGAGCGATCGGTCGACCTAATTCTTGACTCGTTCTACTCGCATAACACAAATACGTTTCAAAGATACGAAACACTAATGAATATTTACGTATGGATTAATTAATCAATTGCAATTCAAGCGGGTAATGTACACTCGCGATATTACCGGGAATTTGCAATGTTCTCATTTGCAAATAAAATGTGTCTTCGTTAATTAAATACACGCCTGTATCAACATTCCCAGTGGTACAAAGTGAAAACTAATTTCGTGTATGGAAATTAATTTTTGCAGTTATTATTGTTGTTTTCACTGTTTGTCGTGTTTATGATAACTATTATTATAGCCGTTGTCGTTGTTGTTGTTGTTGCGTTTGTTATTGTGGTTTTTGGTTGTTGTTGCTGTTGACTTTGGCGTTGTAGTTTTTGTTGATGTTGCTGTTGCTATTGTTGATGTTGCTGCTGATGTTTGTCGTTGTTGTTCCTGCTGTCTTTTTTCTTATCATCGTCGTTATCATTCTTGTTGTTATCGCGAGTTAAAATCGTTATTATTATCACTTTCACTATTATACAATAATATTCATTTCCATAACAATAATTATAACAGAATTACCACTATCGTAATCATTGTTTTTGCTGCTATTGTTATCGCGATTGCTTTTTTTTTTTTTTTTTTTTTTCAAGGCAAATACGACCCCTCGTTTCGCATATATAGAAATACTCGACCAAGCTTTCGTTTTGAGACGTTCTTTTTTCAGACGGTATTCTTAAAATCCCGGGCCCTATCCCCGTTATCGGGGGAAGCCCTCAGGATATTTGCCCCCGTTTGAGCGACGGGGCGAAAAATGTACGTCGTGCAAACCACTAGGGAGACGAAGAGATCGAGGAGGAAGTATGGCGGAGTGGAGGATGATGAAGGTGATGGCGGCGGGGTGGAGGAGGGGGGGGGGGTGGGGTTGAAGAGCAAACGGGGTAAAAGCGGGGTGCAAGCGGGGAACCGTCTGCAAAATCGGAAAGCTCGGAAAGTGTTGTCGCGAGGTGGGGAAGAGCTCGGCTAGTGCGAAGAAACGATGGTCAATAAATTTAACGGAACGGCAAACCCGACGGGGGTTGCTTTTTGGTGGAGGGGAAGACCATCCAGGACCGAGAAAGCTTGGCACGTTTCATTGCATTTATCTAGATGTAACTTCCAGCTCAGTTCCGGATAGAAATATGAGAGGGCAAATGGAGTTTTGGGGCGTCGGCCCTGCTAAGCTCCAGGGGATGAAGAACTTTCGTAACTACGAGTGGCCCGAGTGATTATCAACGAGGCGATATCGACGCCAATCGAAAATCCATAACCTTGTAGCTCCCTTTTTTTTTAATGGAAACACAAGGTAATCCGGTCAGTACAGGCTGCAGCTATTCATTGATTGGTTAATTTTAATGAATTTATTGGACGTTTCTATAATAATTAAAACTTGTTTTAGTATTATGGAAAACATCACTGTTTTTGGTAAATTATAATAATTGTGGACAATATCCATCATATTGTTATATTGTAGTAATTATCGAAAATATTGGTAATATTTCGAAATTGTAATAATTATGTGAAATATCATTATTATTACAATTTCGATTACGATAATTGGTAACTTGTCAATATCATCGAAAATATCACTAATATTAGTCCGTTGTAATAATGATTGAAAAATAGATAAAATTGATAAATTGTAATATTTCTTTAAAAATATCACTACTACTGGTAAATTGTAAAAATCATTCAAAGTATCATTAATACTGGCAGTTTGTAATAATTATTAAAAGTATAATTAACATTATTAGACGTAATCTCGATCTCGTCCTCCTCACATTTTTGTCAGAAAATATGGAAAAACAATTTTATTCTCGGGTCCCAAACTTCACAAAATTATTCGAGTCCAATTAATAAAAAAATAAATCTTGGGATCGAATTAATCATAAACCTTGTTAATATTTCATCACGATCTGATTGAATTCACTAATGGAGTTGATGCAAAAAAAAATAGAAAAAAAAATGAAAAAAAGTAACTAGTATCCGTGGGGAAAGTTTTTACGTCGGATACGTGAAATTGAGTGCGGGGTCGGCTCTGACGGCTCTGAGAGCACCTGACAATTCTCCATGTCGTATAGCTATTCCCGTTTTAAAACGCGTCAATACACTCGCCGCTTTCCAATTTTCCTTATTACCTTCCCGATACCTCAAGCGCGAACGAGCTGCCCGAGCAAATTGCTACGGGGAAAGGTAAAGTGGAGATCCATAGGAAATGCTTCCATAATTATTTATCGACTCGGTAAAACGGGAATTAAAAATTGCCACACTGAAACAAACCAGTGCAAAACGTTTACTACTAAACCGATTATTATTGCTAACGATTATTCGCTAAACCGTTAAAAATACTAGAGTGAAGATGCAAACTCTTTGTCGCTTTCAAATTGACCTGAAATTTCGCTCGTACCATCCTTTTGATATTTTGAAACAACTCCCGAAAAGATTTTTGGTGACTGGCAATCTTTATGAAGATATTGGATTTTTTATTTTTTATTGTGGCTCCTGTTTTTTTAAATTGGATTTTGAATTTTAGTTGGCTTTTTAATGTGCATATTGAATTTTCTAAATTTTTGAATGACCTTGAATGACCTCTTGAAATTTTTTGAACTCTCGTAACCCTGATAAATATTTTTCTACCTAATACAAGCTTCATTACTCCGAGTTATTCGTGCCCTTCATCGAGGAGGGCTAAAAAAACCGAATTAGATAATTAGCCAAGAAAAGAACATTGAGTTCGACCTACGAGACACTAATTTCCAAATTCTCTTATTTTTTTTATTATTCTTACGGTCTTTCTCATCTGGTGTAACCTCAGCTCTTGGACTTTCTCGGTAATTATGGAAATCCAGACGTGATCGTATCCCCCGCTTTTCACCCTGAACGAGAGGGTAGTTTCTCCTTCCCTTCTTTAACCTCGTTATACTAAACGCGCCCTTCGTTCAAGATGGCGGTTCGGGGGTGATTGCGAATTGCGAGGTGAGACAAGATTGGATGTGGTGTGGGGCAAATATGGGGGTTGAGGGAGAGGGTAAAAAGGTACAAAAGGTATGAGGAAAACGTTAAAGTCAAAGATTGGAAATATCGCTGACACGAGTCCGTTATATCTGAGGGGTATTACTTTGAAGGTGACGAAATAGATATTGACGAATAAATAAATATTTGTCGAGAAAAATAAAAATTTCGATAAACAATTATAAAAAGATGTATAAATGTACAATACTTACACTTCCGAACAGAATAAACTTGAATGAAATAAAACTGAATTTCTTAATTTTTTATTTTGGCTTCTGATTTAAAAAAAATTGTATTTTTGATTTGGATATTGAATTTTTAAAATTTGTAAATAACCTTAAATAACCTTCAAAAATTTTTTGAACTTTCGTAAGCCTCATAAATATTTTTTACTCTTTCGGTGAAAAGTTGAATCTTCGACCAAATTGAAAAATTGCAATCAATAATTTTCCACAAGCTAGGAAATGTAGTAAAAAAAAACTTCAGTTACCGTTGGTCGTTGGAATGGAATTTTCAGTGCTTTCAATACGAATGAAAAACTGTCCTCATAATGCCGGTCGAAAAGTTGATCGAATGTTCGAGGATAATTTATTGGGTCATTGGAAAGGATTCAGAATTTCTTTAAAGCTCTGGGAATGAAAAAGACTTTGATCTGCTAAGCAGGTATCAAAGGATTTAAATATAATGGAAAATATTTTATCTGGGAGTACACGCAGGTACTTCGAAGGACATAGGACACGGAGTTCGTAAAGCTTCAACGAAGCCCCTAGCGTCTCCAATGCAATATCCAGATATGCGGATACAGTGCACGTGTACACGTTCATGGATTGGAAACCCTAAGAGACCACCCCTAGGTAATACAAGTTTGAACTTTCGCCAAGTTTCCACAAAGGAGGTCACGCAACTGCTTGTCTCTATACTTGAGCTTTTGGAGCTTTTACTCCCTTCCTCGTAACTTCCTTCTTTCCTCTCTCAGCTATTCCGTTTCCTTCGACTACGAGAAATTATTTCTCCTTTCCTTTTCCAATTTTGTTTTAAACTTTTTTTTTCGAGCTGTCGGCTTAGTTCGTATCGAAATCTAGGGAGAACAAAATGTTAGTAACTTTGTGTACCCATGTGACTATCAGCAGGAAATGATTGAAAATTATTGGAAATTTTTTAAATAATTTTAATTTATGTTATAATGTTATAATAATACAAAAATATATCGTTTGGTTCAAAATACCATTCTAGAAACGCTGTTTTGCTTTTTCCGGGTCTAATTTCGTACTTTCCGCAAAAACTTGGGCATATTCGTAATCAGCGGAAAATTTCCGATTAAATAGACCCTTTTAATAGTTTAAAAACGGAAAAAAATTTTTTTTGACTTCACCGGCCTCTTTTCCAGAATCTCAGAAATCACGATATTTCAAAAGGTTGTAGAGTAGGCTTCATCTATGCGATAGAGATTTATTTGGTGTGTTTGGAACAGGTTTTTGCCTGACTTAAATAATGGCGTTGGAATCATATCGATATCTCTTATAGTTTTCCCGAAAAGTTCACTTGAAAAATGGCATAAAAAGAGGCAAAGGGGTATGTATGGAAAAATTGGCAAAAATTAATGGTCCAACTTTGAAATTCCGCCAAAAATCGAAAAATCATCGGATTTTAATTATTAAAAAAGCATTTTGAAGAAAAAATCATAACGAAGAGATTGAGCATAGACTGGAGTATCAAATCCTAAAGGAAAAAAAGTTATCGATGATTTAGTGAAAAAACGTATTTTGCCCAAAAATCCGAAAAAAATTTGGATTTTTAATATTTTTTTTATAGGTCCATTTCGATGTAATTTGATCTCCTGAGCACGAATCTACCGGTAATTTCCGTCAAAACCCAAAATTTCCATGAAAAAATCGTAAAAAACTTATAAAAACACGATTTTCGTTGCGGTATGCAGTGCTTCCGACGAAAATTCAATGGTTTTAATCAGCTGAAAATTTTCGATTGAATAGACCCACAAAACTATTTCAGAATCGAAAAAAAAAACCCTCTTACAGCAAAAAAGTCGTGTTTTTTTAAGTTTTTAATGATTTTTTATGTAAATTTTGGGTTTTGGGGGAAATCAATGGTAGATTCGTGCTCATGGGATCAAATTATATTGAAATGGACCTATAAAAAAATATTAAAAATCCAAAATTTTTTTGGATTTTCGGGCATAAAATGTTTTTTCACTCAAACATCGATAACTTTTTTGCCTTTGGGATTTGGCACTCCGCTCTGTGCTCAATCTCTCCGTTACGATTTTCTCTTTAAAATGCTTTTTTTATCATTGAAATCCGATGATTTTTCGATTTTTGGCAGAATTTCAAAGTTGGACCATCGATTTTTGCCAATTTTTCCATACATACCC
>JAPYZJ010000492.1:0-42878 GCA_030522765.1 Ophioninae sp. B BG-2022a
TAGCGAGTCATTTGCTTCCTTTTATTGCTTCCAGGAACAATCCTGATACAGTTTTCCAGCAAGACAATGCCAGGCCACACGTATCAGGGTCTACAAAAGGCTGGCTTGCTGCACATCAAATTCCCACAATAGACTGGCCGCCTTATTCTCCTGATCTGAACCCAATAGAAAACCTCTGGGGCGATCTGGTAAGGCGAGTATACGTAAAAGGCCGTCAATTTGAAAATATTGATCAGCTCAAGGAAACTCTGATATTTGAATGGATTCAGACAAAAACAAGTACTTTAGAGAGCCTTTTATTATCTATAAAAGAGATAATTTTCAATGTCTTGATCAAAAATGGGTCAAACACTAAGTATTAAACGTTTTTTTACTACCTGTCGTAAAATTTTGCTTCACTAAAAAATACGATTTTTTCAATTTTAAAATATTTAGGTAATAAGGATCACAAGTGAATACATAGATATGTAGATTATAATTGTCGTAGGACATATATTTACTCAAAGTTTTACCCATGGATTCTTTAAACCACAATAAGCAAATAAACACATCTGCTAAAATCGACAAAATTATTTATGCTTTGGTTTCGCATCAATTCTGTATTCTAACTTCATGCTCTTTTTTTATTCTGCTTTACAACAGAATTAATCATTCCACAAGAACTGCAAGAAATTTGAAAATTTAGACCATTTTGTTTCTTTTCAAATCCACATGTGCTATTTACCTTAGGTATGAGCACTATTTTACAGCTTTTACAGATTGTAAGCTTTGCTTTTTCGAGTCTAAATTGATATTTGCCAGCCAGTTCTAAAAGAAGCTTACATTTTGACTTTGCGAGTGTCTGGTATGGGAGCTTGGAAGCCAGGGTATATAAATATCTTAGCTTAATTTCGCATAGTCTATTGCTTTTCTGTTTCTTCATACAGGGCTTTCTTATATTATTTTTCATATTCAGTCTAAAAATGAAATGATACTGATTCTAATCTGATAAGCATATTTATAAGCTTCATAAGTTCTTCATTGTACTTAGCTCCAGCTGGTTACTAGTAAAATATTAGAAAACCCTTTTGACTGCAACACTTGAAACATTTTGAAACCAAGCTTTGAGAGGTTTCAAACAAAATATTTATGGTTTGTCTTTAGTTCTACTATGATAAAAGCACTTATTTCAACAATAATTTGCATTTTAATCGCGTTAATAGGCTTTAAAATAAAACTCGGGAAGTCTAAGATGATCCAAGAATGTGCAAAAAGGCTCTATAAGAAGAGAGTGAAGTTTTTTGTCCACAAAACTAGGCAAGAAAAAATAGAATTGCTGGCTACAAGAAAGTATGACTTGCTGATAATTGGTGGTGGCTGTTCAGGTGCTGGGTGTGCATTGGATGCTGCTTCAAGGGGGCTGAAAGTAGCTTTGATCGAGTCCTCAGACTTCGGATCTGAGACAAGCTCAAAAAGTACAAAAATGCTCCACGGAGGAATCAGGTACTTAGAAAAGGCCATAAATAAGTTAAGCTTTGGGCAATTAAGACTGGTTTTAGAAGCATTGAGCGAGAGGAAAAGGGTAATGATAATGGCACCTTATCTTACTTACACCGTCAGAATAATGATACCAATTTATAAAAAATGTATGGTTCCTTATTATTGGTTCTTAGCCATACTCTATGATTGGCTAAGCTGGGGACACACACTTGGAAGATCATACCTGATTTCCAAAGAGAGATCAAATGTTTATTTCAGATTCCTCAAAAACGACAACTTCAAAGGTTCAATGGTCTATTATGATGGAATGATGGATGATGCTAGAATAAACGTGATGCTAGCAATGACGTCTTCATTTTACGGTGCTGATTGTGTAAATCATATGACTTTTCTAGAGTTTAAAGACCACGAAAACAGCAAAAAAATCAAAAAAATTTTGTGTGTGGACAACTTCACCAATAAAAAAGTAGAAATTTCTGCAAAGGTTGTAATATCTTGCACAGGTGCATTTACAAATGAAATAATAAAAAAGGAAAGAGATAATGCGGAGGATGTGACAGAGGAAAGCGCAGGAGCACACATGGTTCTGCCATCAGAGTTTGGGCCTGTGAACATAGGATTAATAGAAATGAAAACGACTGACAACAGAAAAATATTTGTTCTACCTTGGAAAGGACAGACTTTGATTGGAGCTACAGAAACAAAAAGGCAAATTAAGAAGTTTGCAGATCCACTTGAGGATGATATTTCATTTCTGATCAACGAAACTAAGCAATATATTTTGAAAGACATCTGCAAATCAGATGTCAAATCTGTATGGACTGCATTTAGACCTTTAGTCAAAAGTAATTCATCTTTGAGAACCGAGTCCATTATCAGATCATACAACATAAAGGACAATGGAAATAGGGTTATTTACATGTATGGCGGGAAATGGACGACCTTCAGAATTAGCTCTAAAGAGAGTGTAGATTTGGCAATACGAAATTACGGCTTAGAACCAAGAAATGGCTGCTTGACCGAATATTTATCAATATTAGGTGCTGAAAAATATTCTAGAGACATGTTCTACGAAATAGCACGGTCTTTTAATGTTGAGTTTGAATACGCAAAGCACCTATTAGGCCTTTATGGAAGTAGAGCTCTTATGATGGGCAAATATATTTCTGATTATCCCGATAAATTAAGCGAGAAATACCATTTCAGAGAAGGAGAGGTAATTTATTGCGTTGAAAATGAAGATGCTATGACTACCGATGGCATAGTAAATATACGATTTAGAGTGGGATATTTTGATGTTAAGGAAGCTTTTAAAATGTGCCAAAAGGTTGATAAAATTTTGAAAAAATATTTCAACTGGACAGATGAAGAAGTTCAATTCAACCGAAATTACACAAAACAATCTCTCAGAGCATTGGGATATGACATCCTATGCGAGTCTGACTCTGTCTAGTTTTTCACAATAAATGAATTGATTCATGAACATTTTTATCTGCTTTTATATTTTAAATTTGGTGAAAAGGATTAAAATTGTTAGAATTATCTATCCCCTAATGCCAATAAATAATTTATCTTCTAACAAAAATAGTTGAAACTGTTAATACAGGCTTATCATTAAGTACAATATTAATCTATAAATGGTTTGTCATTACTGTGCTTTTATCTTCTGCTGTGCCTATTTTATTATTAATTTAACTCTAGCCTTTTACTGCTAAACCTCGCTTTCTTTTGTCTTTTAGATCTATTTAATCGATGAAAAACAATATTTGAAAATTTTGTTTTGAAAAATAACTAAAAAAATATATGTTCTCAGGCATTTAATTTTATCTTGTGGATAAGCATTCTCAAACTTACATTATCGAAAAATATAAACTATGAGCTTATAGATAGAGCCTTCTAACAGATTCATTGTTTAGGCCAAGCCATTCGGTCATATTTTTAAATCCAATTGGTTCTGAAAAGGACTTGGCAAACTCATTAAATGCTTCCTGGCCCTTCCAAGTATTGTTTTCATCATCTTTAATCAAAACAGTAAAATTTTCATTTTTTTTTAAAACTGTTGTAGTATAAAACACTTCATCAGAAGATGACTTGCTAAGAATGCTCTTCTTGTATTTTCTTAGGATTTTGTAATTTATAGGATAAGAAGCAACCTTGGAATCTAGCCCAGAAAAAGACGTGCCTGTGGGTTTCCCTAGATTAAAAATATAAAATGGCGAAGCATCGTCAATTTTAATTAATTTTGGATGACTGTTATATTCTATATAAGATGGAAAATCCAAGGTTGTCTCATTGTTAGTTAAAGCCATTATCAAGGTATTCTTGTGGGCGTTAAGTTCTGTTAAGCGAAGCTTCAGCTGTGTCAATTTGTCCTCGAGTCTTTGTCTTGTTGCCAAACTCTCTTCTAAATCCTTGTCCATTGGGCTTTAAAATATAAATTTATTTGAATAACTCGAATCTATGTTTATTTGCAACAACAGGAAAAAGATTCTTTTATTTGAAGAATGACGCTTTTTAAATTATTCTAAAGCACTTTTTACAGAGTCTAAGCATGGCAGGACATAAAGAAAAAATCTAAAACTGATCAGGAATTATGTAGATTTGTGGGAATGTTGGAAATTGAATCGCTCAAAATGCTAAATAATAAAATTTTATTTGATTTAAAATTTGTACAAAATACAATTTGCGGTTGTAGATCTCAAAGAGCTTTCCTACTTATTTCTAAATTACATTTTAACATCTAGAAAACAGATTCAGACAATTTGTCTTCTCAAAGTTAGAAAAAGTAGCGATCCTGCAATCTTTCGAAAGTAAGATTCCAAAATTAAAAACCCATTTTGGCAAGCATGGACTGGCTTAAGCTTTCTGACTGATAGGTTTCTGTGTTTACAAATCAAATGCGCTTTAAAGGTTGCCAATATAAGTCTGATTACAATCACAGTCAATTTGCTGAAAAGATTTTTTGAACAGAAGTTGGTAAGATACACACATCTTCCATAGCATTCCCAGCCTTGGAATTAATTTGTAGCTATCCTGTTCTTTAGAATGTCTATAATGATTGACCGTTATAATGGTTGCATTACATTCATATATTAAAGACCATAAAACTGTAATAAAGTGTTTCATTGATCTTGGGGAAATGTCAAAAACAAAGGTCACAGTGTCTATGATCAGGACATAATCTCTGCAAGCCTTTATTGCGCCTAATTTTGCAAATAGTTCGTCCAAAGAAGAAATGAAAGAGTAATCTATTCTCTGCATTTGATTATTGGACAAAAAGCTAGAATTTTCAGACTTCGCAGATTCACTCATGCATTCCTCGCCTATTGACCATAACGAGTTTTTGTAATTGAAAAAGAGCTTGCCTTGTGTGTCCAAAATTATCAAATGTCCAAACCCACTCGACATCTCCTCAATAATCTCGTTTACGTCCATTTTAGGAATGACTACCAAGTCTATAATCGAATTCTTTTCAAAACGAAACTCTTTATATTTCAACATTTGAGATAATTGCATGAGCAAAATTAAAAATATTTAAAGATGAAATGTATTTTGAAATGGGTTTTACAATTATGCAGTTCATTCTGATAAAGCCAATGCATCCATAGGATTTTTGTACAAAATGACACTAACAGAGTTTTGATATTCCCAAGAGCTTCACAATGTCCTTGTGCTTTTCCACTTTACAGGATGAAAACTTAGCAACATACAAAATGTACGCTCAGGCAAAAACATGAAATTCATTTTATCCTTTTGAGCAAGTAAAACTGGATAAATAGAAGTGATAGCCAGATATACAGGTAAATTTTATTTATGGTTGCATTCTGGCAGCATAGAACTTTAACTGCTCAAAAAATGCACAGGAAACAAGACTCATTCTTTTCTCAAAAATAAGAATTTAAAATATTTTTTACTTGAGATCCAATTTATAAAAAAATTTTATGATGTAAAAGCTGTCAAATAAGCTGCTTCAGGTAAAAGCAACATGTCTTTCAAAATTCAAAATTTATTTGCTTTATTCACTGCGATCAGGAAAAACTGTTGCAAAAGATCCAAACAGTATTTATTTACTGAGGCTAAGTGTTTATAGCAATTCTTAGATTATTTACTCAAATGTCAAAAGAGCAGGACAAAAAAGGTAAACATAGTATAGCTTGCAACCATCCAAAAAGCCAAGTTTTATTATTTAGTCAATATTGAGATCATGCCAATGTCTTAAAACAAAACAATGCTGGACAACATCAATTATCTGGTACAACTGTAATATTTTTTAAATATGATTTGCGATTTCCGCAAACTATAGAGTCAAAGACAATCTTCTTGGCATCTGTTTCGATGCTGTCATTAGATATTGAGACTTCTCCATTTTTGTAAATAAAGACACTGCCATTATTCAAGGCCAACTGGTCTGAAAATCCATAGTAAAGACATTTGCATATTTTATCAATTTGCAATTCGCCTAATTGAATAGAAAAATTAGATCTGTTGGCTATCTTCATAAGATAATAGCTCATTTTCTTTATGTCCTGAAATACCTCATACGGCATACCAACTGATCTACAAAATTTTAGCTGCTTTTCGGCTCTCAAAAAATCTACAAAAATTTTAAGAGAAGCAACCAGATCACTTTTTTCTGAAACAAAGTATTTTCGGGTGTTTTCATTCTTTCTAAGTTCAAAAGACGAGCTCAAAATACTCACAATTATTGACATCAAGTAAAAAACGTCTTCAGCGTCTTTCAGCAGCAGAAGCCTGGAATATCGTGGCTGAACAGGAAATTTGCACATGGACTTACCTAGAGAGGTAATGTTTCCATTGGTGTCCAATGCCCCAATGTCTTCCAAAGATTCAAGCGTGTCTTTGATAATTTGATCAGTAGGAAGGGTGATGAAGGGAAATTCAAAAATGTTTTTAATTCCAATATTTTTGAGCTGCAAAAAATTTGAGTTAAAAGGCTCGATAAGTATTTGCGGAATTTCACTGGATTCAAATGCCTCGTAGGTGTTTCCACTGTAAATCCTGAAGCAAGCACCGGGCCTTGTCCTTCCAGCTCTTCCCATCCGCTGCATTGCACTGCTTTTACTGATAAAGTCAACTTTGTACATGACAGTGTTCTGATCCATAATCCTACGTTTGACTCTGCCCGAATCAACTACATACACAATATCGTCGATTGTAATGGAAGTTTCTGCTATGTTGGTCGCAAGAATAACTTTCCTACAATCATATGTTTGAAAAACCTTGTTCTGCTCAAGCTTTGACAGGCTGGAATGCAGTGGAAGAACAACAATATCTCTTTTAATGGACTCTAGCCTTTCTTTCAAAGTGTAAATATTTTCTTTGCTTGGTAGAAACACCAGTATTGAGGCTGTATGATCGTTTTCGATGGTATTTGGAATGTCAACCGTATTTTGATTTTTCTTCTTACTGCTTTTTCTTGTGTCTTCCGCATTCAAAATATCTTTTATTTTCTTAAAAGACTCATCTAAATAATCTTGTGGTGTCTTAGGCTCATAGTACACGTTAACCTTAAAGCTTTTGCTTGTCAAATTCAAGGTGCAAAAGTCTCCTAGCACATGCTTAAAATCATTTGAATCAACTGTTGCACTCATAAGCACCAGCCTCAAAGGGCTGCACATTTCAAATCTCAGCTTAACTATTTTACTCAGAAATCCAATTAAAATGTCCATGTTAGAAGTTCGCTCATGAACTTCATCCAAAATTATAACAGAATATTTGTTTAGAAAGAAGTCCTGCTGTATTTCTCGGAACAAAATGCCTTCCGTCATTACCTTAATACGAGTATTTTCGGTGAGATTGTTTTCGTATTTTATTTTGTAGCCTGCAATTTCCTCATTCATTTCTGTATTGAGTCTGGATGCAATAGAAACAGCCGATATTCTACGAGGCTGTGTAATCCCAATAATCTTGTCTGACGTAAATCCATTTTCATACAAAAATTGTGGGATCTGCGTAGTTTTGCCACACCCAGTCATACCATGAACAAACATAATCAAATTATACTTTATCAGCGAAACAATTTCAGATTCACTATAAAATATATCCATCTTTTTTCTTTGTTCCTGGATCTCACTTGTTCTTTTTTCACATTTTTTAATTTCGAAATTTTCATTGAGATCAATAATTTTCTTTTTTAAATCTCCTGAATTTTCAGGCAATATGCAATCTAAGTCTAAGCCGTTGTCAAAGCAAATCTTGTCTATATTAGGCTCTTGATTGGCTGAAATATAATCATTGTTAATGGCAAGATTAATGTCTAAATTACCCTCTTTCTGCAACGAAAAATTACTCTCAGTTTCATCGAAAATCTTTGTGCTTTTGTCATCTTCACTTTTAAACAGCAGCTGCTCATTCACTGAGCCATTAGCCTCAAATAGCTTCTGCTCAAAATCATCATTTTCCAGTTTTACTCTTTTCACTTTCTTAATTTTATTCCTCTTGTTTTCCTTTCTGTCTTTGTTTATGGCGCAAATTTCTTCCATCAATGTGTCTCTTAGCTTTTGCTTTTTCTTCTTATCAATGTATTTTTTCAGCTCTTTTTCTTTATTAGACATTTCTGGGACTTTTTCTGCAAAATTTTTTATAAAAAACAGTAGATAAATTTTGTTCTAAAATTGCTTGCAGCAAGTATTTTTAAAACTATGTTTGATGTAAATTTCGAAAAACAAGGTTTTGCATGCTAACATTTGCAACAGCATTGACAACTCAAATAGCTCATTATAGAATTTTGTTTATTGAAAAAAAGATTTTATGAAATGTTTGTTTCATTTCTGATGTATTCTCCATTATCTGCTTGTCTCAAAATTATAGCATCGCCTCCCCTGGCTTTAGCATAAGAGGCTGGATTAACAGACATAACTCCAAATCCAAGCGGCACTTGGTTCTGGCTGTAAACAAAAACGCCTGCATTTATGGGAACATCCTCAGACACTTTGCTTATGTGGCTTTTAAGAGCATTGTTTCCATATAAAAAGTTCATTTCAGCAGATGACTTTATCCAAGCTTTGTATAAAGCATATTTATGTAACGTGTGAAGTGCAGTAATTGTAATTCTAAAGTTATTTCCCTTGGTAAACTTACCAAGTGTGATGCCACAGACAGCTATTTGGTCTCTCCCGAGCTGCGATGATGCTTTCATCAGTTCTTTAGTTGCCAGAAATATCCTTTGATTGTTAAGTCTAAGGTTATAAATCGAGAGAAGTTCTTTTGTGTTATCTCCTATATAGTATTCAAGCTTCTCCATGACTTTTTGTTCTTCCTCTGGCTTCAAAATTCTCATTTATGGGAAGGTCCTTCTTAAAAAATTTTCAACCGTTGCTCAAAGATTAAGGCAGAATTACTTTTTATCTGCAACAATACATCATGATTCATTTCCAACATTGTTTACAATTGACTTGCTTATAAATGCTGTTTCTACAATGCACCTACCAAAGTAAGAATAAAATTTCTATAGTTTCTTGAAAATTTTTGTAAAATTTTAAAAAGACTGCCCTCAACTCAATGTCTGCAGTTAAGAAGAGTAGAAAACTTAGAGGCAAGGTGTCGCACGGTTACGGAAGAACCAACAAACACAGAAAGCATTCTGGAGGAAGGGGTAAATGCGGTGGTATCAAGTTTATGAAGACATGGTTCCAAAGGTACCATCCAGACTTCTTTGGGAAGCGTGGTGACCGTATATATCATATCAAGAAGAATGCCACCTGGGATAGATTTATAAGTGCAGCAAAACTTTGGAATCTCATTCCAGAGCAGCAGAGAGATGAAATTCTGAAGAGTGACGGTGTCCCTGTCATTGAGGCAAGAAACTTTGGATACCATGTTATTGTTGGAGGAGAGCTTCCGCTCGACAGGCCCCTTGTTGTTAAAGCAAGATACTTTACACCAAATGCAGAAAAAGAGATTCTCAAAGTTGGAGGAAAGGCCATTATTTCTGATTAAATGAGTTAAGTTTAGTTTTTAGCAGCTGTTGTAAAACAGTCATTTTATTTTTCAATTAGAAAGAGTTTTGTTTAAAAAGTGGCATCTTTAAATTTGATAGCTTCTTATATGCTTTCTAAGAATTTGTTTGTTTTTACCAACAAAAAATTCCTTAAAATGCTCCAATAAAATTTGTTAAAATAAAACACGAAGCCCTTTCATGCAAGCGCCAATAACGGATATATTACACAATGGAGAGCTGGAGAACTTGGAAAACTACAAAATATTTAGGAGAAGATATCCTAAGAGACAGACATTTCCCATAAGAACTATCACAGACTGGTATATACAAGAAATACCCATGATTAACAAGCCAAATAGGCTGTGGATTTGTTTGGTCGGAATTCATAAAAACACTATGATTAGGACATCTCCTATCATATCAATAATAAATTCCAAGAAGGTGTGCAGCAGCAACTGCATTTATATTCTAGGGCCAAAGGCGCAAAAGAAGGAAAACGAAATGAGAGGGCTAGGATTTGCTTTTGAAAGTGGGTTTCCTGATAATTGGGAGGAGCTTGTAGAGGCAGCTCTTAGTTTCAAAGAAGATCAAACAGAGAAAAAAAATGGCTCATTTAGAAATGATAGTGCAAGGATTATTGATGAAGAGGCATTTTTAAAGGTCACAAGTGACAATCTAATGAAAGATGACAGTTTAACGAAAATAGATGCAAAAGAAGACAATTTCTTAGATTTGGATCAAAAAGATAAAAAGGACGATATTTGTACAATTGAATATAAAAATGATGATATTTGTACAATTGAAGAGAAAAAGGACATTAGCATTTCTGAAACTAAAAGTAAAGAAGAAGACAATCAGGGTCCTCGAATTTTATTCAAGACTGAGGTCTCAACTAGCAGCCCTGTTAAACGTGGATCTTTGAATATTAATACAAATTTGGAGACTCAAAGCCTAAAAGAAGAAAGCCGTGTGTTTGATGCCGTTTCTCTTGCGAATGCTAATGTAGAAAGCCACTCATTGCCAACCGGTCAAGAAGTTAATATTGAAAACGCGCCTACCCTTAATGATGATTTAAATATCCTGCTTGGCAAGGTAGATTCCAACAAATACAGCTTTAAGGATGATGATTTTTCTGATTATGATGATTCGTTGCTAAAAGAAGAGCAAGTAACATATGCTATCAGAAATCCGAGCAATAAAGCATACCCTACAGTAGAGGAGGTTATCAAAAATAGTCCGTTTAAGTCGCCATCGGAAAGAAGAAAGGAGAGACTGGCAAGAGCTGGTAATGTGAGCAATAATGACTTGGACAGTCTAAATAGGACCCGAACCAATACAGGAGATGCTGGCGAGCTTTCAGACAATGGTGAAAAATCCTTTTCTAAAGTTCATGAAACTTTTGCTGAGCTTGGAATAACACCGCAATTTAATGAGTCAGTGATAAGCTCGTCTAAAATTAGTGATTTAAGCGTTACGAAGATGAAAGATACCCCAAGGAAAAAAAGCAGTCAAACTAAGGAAAACACAGTTGAATCTTCTGATAAGAAGAGTTCGTTAGATGCAGTTTATAGCAGAGACAAGCATTCTTCTGTTGTAGATTCTGAGGCAAAAACAACAGAGTTGTACCAAACTTGTCTTGAGGACAAAATTGAGTTTCTCAATTCATTTTGTTTTGATGAGAAAGTATCTGAATTACCTGTAGCCTCCCAAGATATTGGCGCAAAGGCTATTAGTGATGAAGCACAGCTGAATGGCAAATCTATGCCAGCTACTATGGAAAATATAGACAACACTTTGTTATGCAACAATCAGCCGATTTCAGACGTTCAACTTGATGATTTGAATGAAAATGAGACCATCAGGAAGCCTAATGATAAAGACGACTCATTAATTAATGCAAACGTAGATGTTTTAGATTTGGCTAAGGAAAACAAAGCACAACTTGTTGAATTTGTCAAGCCTGATTGTGGCAAGGTTCACGTAAAAAATAAGGATAGTTATATTTCTAATGTTGGCTCTAAAACTGAAGATGAAATACTCTTTCAAACAGCAGCTAAGAGGCGAACGGAAACATTGAAGAGACATTCGTTTGATGATCTAAATCGGAAAAGATGCAAAGAAGATTTAGCTGAAGCAGGAGGAAAACCTAAGGAATCTTTGAATATATTGAATGACCATTCTGGAGTATCTTTAGGCATTGATAATGGCAGAAAACCGAGTATGACTGCTACAAATAATATGTCTATGACTAGCAATGCTGTTGGCTCTGATGTATCAAAGAACATCGTTAATGTTAGCAATGCTGGTGATTATGGTATAATCAATAGTGAGGATAAGAATGAAAATAGTCTGGTGCAGAATGAAGTCGATAAAGAGGACTCTGACATTCAGATCTTGAATATGAAGAAAGCTAACAAAACAGCCAGTTCTTCTGCAACACCTACTAAAAAGAGGATGGGCTTACAATCTTATCATAAAATTTCAAAAGACAACAAATCAGCAGTTAAAAGACCAAGCATCCGTATTTCTTTGCCTTCATCGAGAATAAGGGAGCTTTCCAACGACTCACAAGATTTAAATTCTAAATCTTACATTGAAGATTCTCTCAAAACTAACAATTTGGTCAATCAGGGTTTAACTGAAAATAGGTCAAAAATTGAGGAGAATATCTTGCCAGTAAATGAGACAAAAGAAGATGGCATTGACTTAAATCTTCCCAAGAGTGCTCTCACATGCGATGATTCTTTAAAAGAGGCTGTAAATGCTGAGGATGACTCTGAAACAAAGGACAGCCTTACTGAGGATCTTGAAAATGAATTCCCAGTGAAGATTGTTTCCTCAATGCAAAATGAAGAAAATGTTTCTATGACTAATTCTAAGGCCCGAAAGCCTGCCAAGAAAAGATCGAGACTGATCATGCCCAAGAAATTCAAATTAAGCTCAAAGAAGAAATATTAATTAAATCTACTTCTTTTCTACTTAAAACCAAAAACATTAATTTTAAATTACATATGCCTAAATTCAATTGTTAAAAGCTGCGGAATTTAATTATTCGAATATTTTGCCTTTTTAGCCGGGCTCTCCTCTTCTTGCAGCTCACATGGCCTGTTTTTTTGTTCGACTTTTAATAAAAGAGACATGGCATCAATACTATTTTGCTTCAATGGTCCTTCTCTTCTGCCTTTCATTTCCTCATTCACGTTTTCTGGCTCGTTGTAGACTTTATTCAGATCTTCTATAGAATCCTCACAGAATTTTATCCTGTCCTCATATGGGCTGGGAATGGCCATCTCTCTAATTTTTGCTTTATCAGGAGTAAAAATAAAAATCTGCGCAAGGATGGCTTTGGAATTTTTAATAGACTCTAAAAACACGACTTCTCTCTCACCTTCTGCATTTTTGAATTCCTTAAAATTATTGATCTGGTCAAGAACAATCTTTTTATAAACCTTAGCCAATGTTCTGTCAGTATGGTCTCTTATTTCAAAAATTATGTCTTTGGTCATTTTCAGGTTTTCAAAGTTTATTGGCCTTACCTTTTCTAACTCTTCCGTCAATTTTAGATGATTCAGATGTAGCCAATTTTCAGGCAACTTCTCATTCGGTTTTTTTATCAAAATTAGCATAGCCAAAGATTTTAGCAATCTTTGTTTGAATTGGTACTGTAGTTGATTGGGCACCATCTCTGGCAACGTTGATGACAAAATATCAGACATTGTCTTTGAAAGAGACCTCTGGCTTGCAGACAGTGGTGCTTTTTGTAGATTCTCAAAGACACTAGTTATTATGGCGAGGAGAGACTCTGAAAATGATTTCCTAGTGACAAATTCTTGTAGATTACGAACTAACATACTAATCTCTAAGACAAGCCTTGCAAATAAATTAAGGTTTGGAATTTGGCAATTATAATTATCTTCCAAGAAGCTCTTATCTAAGTACTTTAGACCGATGATGAGATTTTCATTTTGACATTTAATCCTCTTCAAATTATTGAAAAGACTTTCAAAACTCGTGTTTTCTTCTTCTGGGCTTAACTTTATAAGAAATTTTAAAAGTTTGATATCTTCCGATAAGAAAGTGTCTAGGATATACGATTTGAAAATAGGTCCTGGAATCATTAAGTTGTATGAAAAGTCCAAATACTTGGACATTTTCTTGACTTCAGGCAAGAAATGAAGTAGCTTCTGAACAAGAAGAAGATTTTTGTTTTCATAAGACTTGGTTTGATAACCTGCTTTGCATAAGCAAGTCCTGGCAAATAAATAGTGTAAAAAATACCCACAAAGCATGTTGTAGCTGTCTTTTAGGTCAGAGAATACAGATTCAATCATTTTCACAGATCTAACCTGGCCCTTTGTAGCATAATCAAGCCTGGTGTTCAAAAGAATAGATTTCCGTATGGTAAAGTTTAGAAAGACATTTATGACTTCATACTTGTCCATATCCCAGTTAAACTTCTCTTTTATATTCAGCAAGTCTATTTTTATATGCATCTGCATGTAGATATTTTTCAGATTGCCCCATCTAAGTTCTTCTAGCTTTCTACTGAGTTCTTGGTCATCTGTCTCCAAAGTATGCAGCTCATTCTCTGAAATCCCATATTTTAGCATAAGATCGTTCCTACTATCTTTATCTATTAGCCTCACGCTGCCATTTATTTTACTTCCCAAAATATCTATTAGTAAGGTGTATTCGTCTTTAAAACTTTCAAATTTCTTTGATATTTTCCTACAATCAAGATAACTGCTTTTGCTATATGGGGTGTCGAAAAATATCGAAACAATATCATCAGTGTTTTTGTATCCGATGAATGATTTCACAACTTCTGATATCAAGCCCTCTTTTTCAGTTGCAGATGCATCTTCGACAATTCTTGAGGAAATTTTGTCAAGTTTTTCCATGAATCCTGCGTAGATTCCTAAACTTTCCGGCTCATTCAAAAAATGGTCAAAAAATTTGTTTCTTACATCCAAATATTCCTCAAATCTCTGATCAAGTCCTGAACCAACATTCTGAGCCGTACAAGTGTTTTTTTCTTGCCCAGCACTATCACCTAATGATATGCTAGGATTTATGATTGATCTTGCGTAGCTTTTGTTGCGGCAAGTGCACACAGCGCTGCCAAAAAAGCTCAATGGTATACTTGCAAGCAAAAATACTTGTCTATTCAAGTCTAAAATTTTCATGGGACAAAATTTTATAAAAATTTTATAAAACACAATAATTTGAATAGAATAAATTTTAAATGTCTAAACGGAGACAGAATATTGAATTTGGTAAGGATAAATCCAATGAAAGATGCTAGCTGAGAACATTGTTATTTGTAGAAATATGCCAATAAAGTTTGAGAGCAAAAGCTTCGAAAAGCATTTTTTTATTCACAACTTTTATTGTCTTCCAAAAAAAGCTTCTTTACTATTCCAATATTGAAAAATTATCACAATCGGAGAATGAAAAATCTAAATTTGTAATCTTATCTTTTGTTTTATTTTTGGTTCTGAAACTTAGAAAGATCTTTCCTATGATCTTGTGTTTATTTATTTTATTTTTATAAATTGCTTGTATTTACTCGTCGCATGCAAAGAAGAGGTATAGGTGTTTCCAATCTTCCTAATCTTAAACACAATCACTTTATTCAAAAAGGCTGCACCTTCAATATCATGGCTGTCGGATCTCACGGGCTGGGAAAAACGACATTTTTAAACCACTTTCTAGGATCAAGCATCTTGAAAAGCCAGCCATTTGATTCAAGAGACGAAAACCCCTTCTGGCAGATTGAGAGTGTGTGCAACATCCAAACCTCCTATGTAGAGGTGTATGAGAGCGGGTTTATGACAAGAATGAACATTACGGAGATAGACTGTGTTGGAGACAGCACAGACAATAACGGATGCTGTGAGCAGATTGTGAAGCTACTGGAGAGAAACTTGGAAGATTACTATAAGAAAATCAGCAAAGCTACAAAGAGCCTAGTTGACGACAAAAGAGTGCATCTGTGCCTGTACTTTCTGGAGCCCATTAGATTTATCAAGATTGCCGACATTGAAGCCTTAAAAAAGATATCCAAGTACTGCACCATCATTCCGATTGTTGCCAAGGCTGATCTCTTAAGCCCTGAATACGAAACAGACGTCAAATTAAAATTCCGGGAAATTTTTGAGTCCAACAACATTCCATTCTACGATGATAAAATCTGCATCTCGATGGCGCCCTTTTTTGTGTTTTTCCAAAACAGACAAGATGCACCTTCGACCAATTCAAACTACAAAATTCCGGACCAAAAGGCTGATCTAAATGAGTTTTCAATCTTAAAAAGGCTGATTCTTGAGAAAAGCATAACTCATTTTGTCAAAGAGACAGACCAGTTTTATGACAACTACCGGGTCTTTAGCATGATATTCCAGGGAAACGAAGAAGGTGTTGGAAAAAGCCTGATTGAAAAGAAAATTGAAAACTTTGAAAAACAGCTTGCGGAGAGAAAGCAGCAAATACGCATGCAAAAGATGGGCAACACATCAATGGGCCAAGCGGAAGCTGCTTATGAATAAATATTTCTTCCATTTGTTTTTATCAAAGAAAGTAGTTGTACAAAGATTTAAAAATATTAAAAAAGCAACGTATTTTGCAGGTTAAAGGTATTTACTTTTGTGAAATATTCAATTTCATGGATAAAAATTTATAAATAATACTTAGCAACTTATACTAAAAAATACTAAGCTAAAAAAAGTAATTATTAAGATCTAAAATTTTTCTAAATAAGTCTCAGAAAACAATAGAGCAACGACAACAATGAAGTTTATTCAATTTGACTGCTGCTTTCAAGCAAAAACTCATATGCTTTCGGAGTTAAATACTTTCTAAGCAAATCAATACAGGTTTTATTGCAGGAATTGTAGTATTTCTTTTCATTTCCATCCATCATGGAGATATCCATGATTTTGTTCTGATAAGGAACAAGAGTGATATTAACAAGCTTCACACTTCCATTGCATGCCAAATCAGGCCTAGAAATAACCAAGTTTTCTATTCTTATTCCATATTCGTCCTCTTTGTAAAATCCAGGCTCGATGGAGAAAACTTGATTGATGGCGATGGGATCCATGTCGCCTTTGGGATGTATCACCGGTGGATTCTCATGTACACATAAGAAGTGCCCGACACCGTGGCCGGTAGCATGGGCAAAGTCTTTTTCTTCCTTGACTAAAAACTTTCTACTTATCAGATCAATGTCCTTGTATGTTGCTGAACTGTCATATACATTCATCATGGCATTCAGATGCCCTTTCAGGACAAGAGTGTAATCGTGTCTCAACTTTTCAAACAGGATGTTCTCAGTCTCAGCTTTCTTGTCAAAAATCAATGTTCTTGTGGTGTCTGTCGTTCCAAAAAGGTAGTGGGATCCTGAGTCAATCAGGTAGACCTGAGATTTGTCAACGACCCTATCTGATGCTCTGTGATGGACAATCGCACAGTTAGTACCTGTGCTAGAGATTGTTTCAAAGGATGGACCAGCATATCCGCCAAAAGCTCTCTTTAAACTATCCAATTTAATGGAAATGTCTGATTCTGTCAAATTTTCCTTGGACTGAATAAAATAGAACAACTCACTAAGTGCTATTCCATCATAAAAATAGGCTAGAGCCATCCCAATAAGCTCAACGTTATTTTTGCATGCCTGAAGACTTCTTATTTTGTCTGTAAGCTTGACTTGAAATCTGTTTTCTAAAATTGAATAGATGTATTGATTGCAGTCGCCAGATATTAAAACTTGTGTTCTTTTGTCATTAGGCATATTCTTGATAAATGCCTCAAAGCATTCGTAGTTGTAAACTGTGACTCCATCCCTATCAATGATCTTGTTTGTAAAAATCAGTACTTCATCTTCATCAATGATCATATAAGAATAGAATACTGGATTGTAGGGTATATCGCTTCCCCTTAGATTGAGAATCCAAGCTATTGTATCCATTTCACTGACAACAAGAATAGAGTCTGAAATAAACTCTCTGATAACATTAATTTTATCCTGAAAAGTACTTCCAGTAAGGTTTTGATTGATGCATTTATCATATTCCTCAGTGCTCAAATCTAATGTTTTCATAAGGTAAGTCTTGAATTCAGAATCATCATTGTTGATGAACTCCTTCAAGTAGTGCTTTTCAAGATCAATCAGTGTTTCACTTTGCTCAGTAGCCAACCTAGATTCAATTTTGTAGTTGAATTCAGTCTCAATAAAGCTAATGGAATGTTCATCAAACACTTCCTTTAGCTTTTTGAACCTTTTTGAAGATATCGTTCTCGTGTCAAAACTCAATGTTTTATAGTTCTTCATGAGAATGTAGTCCTGAGGAGGCTGCTTGTACAGGGGAAATTTGGACTGTTGGGCTGCAGCAATATAATATCGTGCGTCGGTTATAAGACATGGATCCTTTCCATAGATTATAGTTCCGTTTGATCCCTGGAATCCAGAAAGAGCCAGGACCCGCCTATCTTTCTCGCTGATATATTCGTTTAAATGGCAATCTGAATTAAATATGAGATAGCAGTCCAGACTTTTGGAGAGTTCTTTTGTGTACTCTTCGATCGCACTCGTTTCCATTGTTTGAGGGTCAAAAGTTAGAAAGAAATTTAACAAAATAATAAATTGCGCGACAAGCGTGTTTGTAGCTTGGTTGGAAGCAAAATTGCAACAACCAAAGGAATATACAAAGTCCGCATGCTGACTAATTTTTATTTTCCTTAATTTTAATTTAAAATTTAATATTTATTATTTTTAATAAATTGTCAAATAAGTCATTAAATTATAAAATACAAATAGCAAGTTTTGCATTCTTCATAGAATGTTCAAAATGGTGCGTCTTTGTTTCAAAAGGCTTTTAACTAAAAAATCATTCAGTCATTAAATACCGACTAATCTAGCTTTGGACACAACAATACGCTCTATTGACAATAGATAGAATATGCTGTTCTGTCTTTAGCTTGTGCCTCCTTTCTATTCATCATTGGCTGTTTTCTATTAAAAATGCTTTTTAACTATCCTTATGGACTCGTTCAGCAGAGACGAATTAGATTATGTTACAAAAAGTTTACAACAGGGCATAAGGCTGGACTGTCGAGACTTGGATGAATCTAGAGAAATGTCAATAAGCGAAGGTTCCTCATCCCAGCCAGACAAGTCGATGGTTTTAAAGAGAGGCCTGTCAGAAATAGAGCTGAGGATTTCTTTTAAATTATCAGCCCACAGCGTTGTTACAATTCAGCTCCCCAATGAGATTCTCTTTATGGATAGACTCTTTGGAAACTTAAAGCCAGACATTATCCCAAACCAGAGCAGTTGGAACAGAGGAATCAATCCAGATGACTATAGAACAATCGAAACAAAGCATCTGCCCCCAAATCCATCAATAGCAATACTTGAAAAATTTTTAATAAAATTTAAGATTGGTGTTACAATAGAAGTCGGCATCCGCAAGAACGATGGCAACGTATTTGACATGATTTTTGACGGAATTAGACATGCATTTGCCTCCATTAAAGTTCCTGACGTCAATGATTTGAAAAAAGAGATTGACGCGGGCGTTGATCTGCCAAAATCCACTTCTTATGCTGTCTTTGAAACCTCTGTAATATCAGACCCAACGCTGATTGAAGAAACAGCAGCGCTCGGGGTGATTCATGTTTTCAAGGACAAGTTTGACAAAGTTATCAATTTTGTGAGCGAAAAATCAATAAATAAAGACAGATACAAGTCTTTAGTAGAAGCTTTTGCAAATAATTAATGCCAGAATATTGCAACAAAATTCCTCTTTTTGGTTTACAGTCGTATTGATCATTCAATTGGAATAAAATGTAGCGCTTTGCCAGCAAATACTGTTCTTCTTCAAATTTTACAGCGAAAATCCGGCTTAATTAAATATGTCTTTTAATTTAAAATTTTTAAATTAAATCGTTACAAAAGATAAAAATATAAAAAAATTCCACAACTGTTTATATTTGCAGAGAAAGGTCACAGAAAAGGGTCTTTAAATAATAAAGATGCAGCCACGTCAAAACTTGCCAATCTTGTGCATTTTGTTGTATTTCTTCACAACAGACTTGTCTATGATTGAATTCTCAACAAAAAGATAAGCAAAGCTAAAGAAAATCTGTGCTCGCACCTCATCCGTAAGTTCATGCTCAATCAAATGGTCGTAAATGACAGACATCAAGAATTCCTGGTCATCTTTGGTTTTAATAAACTCTGCAAGTATCCCGAAGAAGATACTGCATTTGGAGATGCTGTCCTCCAAATAACTAAAATCAATAGAATCTATAAAGAAATATGAAAATGCTTCCACAACTTCGGTCTTAGACGCATTCCAGACAATCCGCAGCAGGCTGATCTGCTGGAAGACATCGTTGAGATCCAAGTTTGAGAATTTTGGACTGTAAATGCAGGAGTTAAGGTAAGAATTGAAATCGTTAAAAAAGGTTTCATTCTTGATATTCTCGGGATTAAACTCGTCTTCCTCGCCAGCACTCAGCGGTGTGAAGGACTCCAAGTAGCAGAAATTGTAGGTTTTGCCGTTATTGCAGAGAATGTATCCCTCGTAATCACCACATACATGGCAGTTCTCCCAAACAATGCAATTCTTCAGATTGCCCTCGATGGAACTGCTTTCGCCAACAAAAGAATTGGATATTTCTTTCTCATGCTTGATGTTGCCTTTTATGAAATCAGGCTTCTTCTGGAGCTTGAATATGCTAAATGTCTTTTTGGCCACGTCACTGTTCATCTTATAATAGTCAAAGAGCGTATTTATCTCGAAGCTATAGTAATTTTCAGGCTCCTCTGAGCAGTACACCGTTTCCGTGTAGATTGCGCCTGAGTAAGAAGGGTCTATGCTGTAGTACTGGGTAGAGTATTCGGTAGCAACCCCACGGTCCCCGTTGATCTTGGCCAACTCGTCCTCGGTGAGCAGATAAATCTTATAGTTGTAAATGCCTGCAGCGAGAATTCCTATCATAAAGTCACCTAAATTGGTAAAGTCGAAGTTCTCTGTGAACAATGGGAAAATGCTTCCCGAGACCACAGCCATGGTTGGGCCTGAGTACAGAGTGCATACTTCTATGTGTTTATTGTTCTTTGAAATTCCTATAATGTCGCTCACAGACACTTTGTTGTTATTGGTCTTTTCGTAGTACAGAACTATCCCGTTCTGCAGTGCATACAGGTGTGTGCTAATGTCATTGGACTGCGTCTCGTGTACAAACAACGTCATTATGGTGTTCTTTGCCTTCTTGTGCTTCTTCAGAAGCTTTCCCAGGGAAATGTTTGTGTAATGGTTCGCATACATGACAATGAGTTCTTTAAACTCAAACCCATTGTCGTCGATGGACCGAAAGATATCCCCGAGGCTGTTCCCCTCGCACCTGAAGCATCTTATGTTCATGGTCTCCTTATATTTTGTCGTTTCTAGATATGATATGACTGAATCTATCTGCTTTCCAGAAATAATGACATTCTTGAAATGCTGATCAAGCAGATTGTTTAGAATGTAGTCGATGAGTGGTACGTTGACTATTGGGAACAGTGCCAAATTATCTTTAATATCAAATATACTCGGGGGTATTTGCGAAGTCTCGTAGAAGTCACAAACAAGTAGAACAATTTTATCCCTATTGTATAAATATTCTTTAGTTAGTTCCATAGGGGCTGACAATTTTTTCTAAAAATACGAAGGAATTTACAATAAGCAGAGGTCTCAATGGGAAGTCTAGAAAAATAAGAAAGAAAGCAAATACCCTTTGTTTGCAGGCTAATGGAAAAATTCAGCCTTTCCCCTTATTCCAAATGTCAAAGTAATGTTAAATTAAAATTTAGTGGAAGCTGGAGAATGAATGGCTGTTATTGGCTCAAAAAATACGGAAATGTCGTTTTTGTTTCCAACTTGCAGACTCTGCAAACTTTTACAAATGTCATAAAAGCATTCATTGTAGGATATGCATGCCATTTGGTTAAAGAGACTAAATTAAATTTTTGTCAATGTAGAAATTCTAGAGAATACTGAAGTATGCCATTTCATTGGCTCACAAACTATTTTGAACATTGACTAATGATTTTTTTGACTTAAAATAATAAGAATGTGAAGGAGGCATCTGTGCTAGTTTATAGCAAATGCAACTTCTAATACAGTCTTAGAACCTAGATTTAGGCTTTCCAATGATACATTCAGAGCCCATCTCTGTTCTATGTCGTAGATTGCATGCAAAGAACTTGAAAAGATTAAAACAACATAAATTTATTTCCTGTTAACATTTATTTTCTATTTAAAATTTGTAAGGTCTAACGAGAGTTGGGCATTCTTCCCAATGTTTATTCTTCTTGATTATCTACTGGACTTAAATTAAAAAGCATGTTTAATTATAGTTTATTTTGAAACCAAAAGGCTAACAAATGCTGCCTTAAAAATAGAAAATTTTTTGTTCTATTTTAAATTAAAATTTATTCATTTTGATTTCTTTCACATCAATGCCAATCTCGGATAACATCTGTTGTTTTATAAAAATAGTTTTAATTAAGAATATTTCTAAGTGTATCTCAAAAGAACATGAAAGCATTTGAACTAGACCTAGGACATTTATTCCATGTGGTTGGCATGATCAGTAGTCACAGGATGCAGTGAATCAATAGTAAAGAATAGCATTATTTTTATCGGTAAGCTCAAGTAAAGATCAGCCTGCAGAATAAAAGCTTCAGAGGCATTTTTAATATTATCGCAACAAAGCATAGTCGAAAACTTTTTAGAAACATCCGTCGAATCAACCCAACATGAAAGATTTGATAAAACTAAAATATTTCACCATTGCAATGTTTCTTTTCAAATTAGCTACAGTCAGCAAAAAGTCATACAGAATTGCATCAAAGAAACAAGAATTTATTTATTCTGCCTAATACTGCTCATTTTGATAGATTCTCGTATTTCAGACGCTCTTTTAATGATATTTTTAGGCAGCCCAGCAAGTTTTGCTGCATGCAGCCCATGGGAATCCATGCATACGCCATTCGTAATTTTGTAGAGGAAAACAATGTCGTCATTGTCAAACTTATAATTCACATATGCCTTATCAACATCTCTGTATTCCTCTACTAAATTATGATAATGAGTGCTGAACAACGTGTGGCATCCAGCATCCTTCAGGTAGTCAAGGACGGCCTTTGCTATGGCCTCGCCGTCTCTGGTGGATGTTCCTCTTCCCAGTTCATCCATAATTACAAAGCTCTTGCGTGTGCAGCTGTTCAATATTTTAGAGGTCTCGTTTAACTCAATCATAAATGTGGATTCGCCTTTTGCAAGGGAGTCAGAAGCACCTATCCTGGTAAAAACCTTATCGAAAATTGGCATAGAAACATAGTCGCACGGGACACCCAGCCCCATTTGAGCAAGAATTATATTTATGCAAATGCTTCTTAAAAATGTAGATTTCCCACCCATATTTGGCCCTGTAATTAGCGTGACTTTTTCCACAGGATTGAAATTATTTTTGACAAAATTTTTGTAAATCGGATTTCCAAAATTAGTAATTTCCAATTTATCAGAAAACACTGGCGCAGACGTGCAGTGGGCATTATTAAACTTAGAAAATGAAATAAAGCAATCGACACTAGCAAGATAAAGTATAATGTTGCTGATGTATACAGAATAAGCTTTCAGAGAGTCAACTGCTCTTCTTAAAATAGAGTTCTGGCTCTGAAAGACCTTTTCCTCGCATTCAACCAGCTCATTTATAAGCTCTTTTAGTTCTTTTGAGTAATATCGCTTGACATTTTTGGTGGCTGAGATCGTGTAGAAAGACGATGGCATATTGCCCTCAGAAGGCACCTCTATCTGATAAACGTCTTTGCCGATGCTTTTATAACACATATTTTGTATTCTTGTTGATTTTTTGAGGTCTTCTAAATATTTCTCTAGTCTTAAGTGAATAGCATCCAGCGCTTTATTTAAAATAAACAGCTCATCGTTCTCGTTTCCAGGTACAATTTCATTGTCTTTGAAGGTGTATGCCAAACTGAAACTTTCTAGAATTTTCGTGACAGAATCTCGATGCTCTTTCGTCAAGGCTATTTGGGCATTCAAACATGAGTCTTGGCCTAGATTTTCAATTCCATTTAAAAAATTAAAAAGATTTTCCATCAAACTTTTAGATTTCTCTAAGGTTGAAAAGAACACAGTCAGGTCTTTAAAAGTAGGATTTGAGTTGTTAAGCCGTCCGTATAGTCTCTCAATGTCCTTCAAGTCCCTAAACAGAGGTATAAACATTTCCATTTCTTCTGAGGAATAAATCTCAGAACACCTGCGGCGGAACAAAATTTTTTCTGCATTTACCAAAGGCGCGAGAAGCCATTTTTTTAACAGTCGCTGACCAAAAGGTGTAGAGCAGTAGTTTATGGCCTTAAAAAGAGAATTTTCATCAGTATGGTCGAAGTTGTTCTCTAAAATATCCAAGTTCTGGATTGTAGAGCCGTCTAAATCCATAAATTCTTTGTCATCCTGCAATTCAGATAAGCCTGCAGAATCCAAGGCTTTGTGTCTGCAAAGGGTTTTCATGTAGTTGTAAAGATAGCTGAAACACAGGAATTCTCTGTCATTGCTGAAATCAAACTTTCTTTTAGATGCAATTTCTGTTTTTATCGGTTGGTTCAAAATTATACCCGCTGGAAAGCTAATTTTAACGTCTGTTATCACTTCTTTAATATTGTTTTGGATAAATAATGTTTTGAAAGTTGCCAGGTCAAGTGAATCACAGAAGCTTCTTGTAAGAATCCTGTTGATGCTGGCGTCGTAGAGCAAGACTGAAAAATGGTGAGGATGCTTGCATGAATCTACACTGTCCTTGTCTTGCAAGCACTCGTCATTTTGAACCAGGACTGCCAAGTAAATAGAAAAGGCAGCGCCTAAGCAATCGCTGTTGTAAATTGTGCCCTGTGTTACAATCTCAGTTAGCTCTCTTGTAATTATTTTGTCTTTCTTTGCATTCTGCTCCCTTATCTTTTTTCCAATAGAATTTTCAGATTGATCTACTTTCCCAATTTTGTATCCGTGGCTGAGAAACTTTGCAGCCCAGGTTTCATATGTTGATTCAGGAAATCCAGCCATCCGCATGTTTACTCTGCCAGTAATTCGCAAGTCAAAAAGCTTTGAAGCAATATCGGCATCATTTTCATACAGTTCATAGAATTTCCCTTTTTTAAAAAATATTACAGTGTCAAAATGATTGCTTTTTATATCCCAGAACTGCTTTTCAAATGGAGTAAATTTTTCATAGTATTTGGCAGGAATGTAAAGCGTGGTGGGATCGTAGTTTAGATCTCCGACTCTTCGCTTGTTTTTATCCCTGACATCAACCAAAAACTCATATCTCTGGGCTTCCTGCCCTGTTTCTGACGCTGGATCAGCATTTTCAAATTCAGAAGCAGCTTCAATGCTTAAAAAATCAGCTATAATAGAGCTTATTTTATTATCGTCCTTCTTCAGTTTATACTCGTTTCTTATATTCTTCACATCATCAGAGCTGATTCTGGACTTCACTTCTTCTTTAATGTCATCTCTTATCTCAAAATTCATGTTGGCATTGCTGTTATTTTTTAAATTGCACTTAATGTCGCTTTTTGATCCATAATTTAATTTATCTTCAATGGAACAGCTTAATTTCTCATTGCTCTGCTTTGCTTCATCCTTTTCTTCAACATTTTCAGACCTTCCTGTTTCTTTATTTTCTTCTGAGGAATGCAAAATGCATGTATTTTCGATTTCTTCAATGCTGTTGCAGGAGGAACTGATGACCAAAGTCCTGGATTTTGCGGATTTGCTTCTTTTAGTAGGGTTTTCATCTGAGAGAGAGCTATCTGTGTCTGCATTCGACTTGTTTTCTTGCGAGAAATAATCTAACAAAGTTTTTTTCTTTGGCTCTGTCATATGGCTTGGTCTTTCAGTTTTTTAAACATAATCAGAGAAACTACAGAAATCAACAATTGTGTTGCTTAAAATAGAAGTAGTCAGTGCATAGGACAAAGGCAATACAATCTTTACTCCGAAGAGTAATACAGTGTTGTTAAAGCTGTGAAATTACTACAACTAGTTTGTCTATATAAAAGCCTGTATTGAAAAATTGTATTTGTCAAAAATACTTCATATAATCAATTTTTTATATAGCATCTAAAATTAAATTTCAAAAAGATAGACTTGTGAATTGCAGAAGTAACACATATTTAAATTTAATAAATCACAGACTTCATTGCAGTCTTACTTTGTGATTGCTAATTCTATCAAACTTGAATTCCTTATGTTTGAAAAATTTTAAAAAAATATAAAAATTTTGCCCTATGAAAATAGCTATCATCTATTGTCACATTATGATGTGCATTTTTATAGGGAATATAAAAAGTAGCTTGCTTAACCAGACACCAGCAAGCAAAGACAGTATTGCCGTTTTTTCAGCAAACCCAAAGTCTTTAAAAAATACTCGAATCGATAAAAACGCGGAAAACACTGATGATATCATTCAAAAGTTTTCAAGTGCTTTTTTAAGTTACAAGAATAAGTTTTTAAATGACATTTTACAACAAACTGAAGAACTTGATGTGTACCAGTGGTTTAATGAAATCCTTAAAGCTGATATTACTTTTTTATTTGAATACCTAAGGATTAATGATAAAAAGAAAACTGAGGGTATCAATGACCTTAAACTAGAATTAGAAGAATGGCAGGAAGTGTTTGAAACACCAGCTTATATTTTAAAAAAAACCAATATAGATCAGACCCTCGAAAATCTTGGGATTAATCTAAACCACTTTACTAATGCCTATTATATGATGATTTATACGCAAATTAAAGCAATGGACTTTACCTATTGCTTGATCCAAGGGGTTGATAAACTTTGCGTCTGTCAAAATTGTATGGAGTTTGCAAAAAAAATGAAAGAAGATTTGAATTTTAGTAAGCCTCCGAAAATCGATGACCTTGTTGAAGAAATGAAAAAAGAAGTGGAAACCCAAATCATCGTTCTTGTAGAGCTGAAATACTTATTTTTAAACGATCCAAATATATTAGTTTGCAAAAACTTATGCAGAAAAAGCAGGATCTCAAGATATCTTCTTAGGCAATTTATCTACTTAGACAATAAATTGAGAAGATTGCCTATTCAAAGATCAGAAATACAAGAGGTTTTTGAATCTGTATTTTTGGATTTGAAAGTGAATATCGAATTGATCAATTATTACTTTTGCCGATATTTGTTCGTCAAAAAATATCTTAAAGAAACCAATCCAACCGAATCTACACCAGATTTGAATCTCGATTTTGAATTTGGGTATATTTTCATCATGCTCTGCAAAATCCCTGGCAGCGAGCAACATCCACGGCACTTTGTTTTTGCAAGCAATTTACCGGAATACAAATATAACTTCTTAAGCTCTATCAGATTTTTCACTTATAAGGCCGTTATGGATTGCCAATTTTTACTTTTCTTGGAAAAAATGGCTCAAAATAAAACTGATGCGTTTAAAGCCGTCTTGAAGGAATTCAATAATTTGAAGTCTAATATTTTTCTGTTTCCGGAGTCTTTTGAGGAGTTGGCAGATTTGAATTCGTTTATCAGTGAATGTTTGCCTAAAGCAGACGGTCGAGTTTTTTCTGATTTAGAAGATGTGATTGAGAAGTTGGCCAATGGTTTAAAAAACTGTGTTCCAAAAACGCAGCTTGAAAATACATTTAACGATCTAATATTAGACTTTTTGATAGAGTCTTTCCCAAAAGAAATTAGATCGACTTTTAAACGGTATCCAAAAATATTTGTGGAGAAAAAGGTTTTTAATGATCTCTCCAGTCGGCTGTCCAGGTCTTTGATTGATGAAGCAGTTAAAGACTGTCCTGACGAAGTGCCAAAATGCTTATTAAATGAATTAAGAAAGCTTTTTGCAAATTTGGAGCCATCTACTTGTTTGCAGGCAGAAGTTGCTAAATATTCAGGAGACAGGTCAACGGAACCCACAATTAAGGAAGAGTTAAGTAAGTGTCTTGAAAAGATGCTCAAAAACATACCCAAGAGAGTTGGGATTTGGCAAGATTTTGAAAAAAAAGCCAGTAATTTCATCAGAGAGTTGAATGATGAAAATAATAAGCTGCCATGCAATGCCAAGAGAGAAGCAACTAAGGAAATGAAGGATAACTTTAAAGTGTTTTTAGACTTTCTGAATGACGAAAGGGAGAAATATCAGGAATTAATTATGAAATTCAGATGCCAGGTGAAAAAAATTTTTGAATTTTCGATCAACAGAACTAAAATTGAAGAAATGGTCATTCTCAATCCTTTTGATGAAAAAATACAATGGGGCAACAAGTTGATGGAAGAATTGAGCATATTCAATAAGAATCTGGCGAAGAGTATCGAGAACAAGAAAAAGAAAAGCAGAAAAAAAGAGAAAAGAAAAGAAAAACAACAAAAAGAATGATTAGTTTTGCGACAACAATGGAAGAAAAACGAAATCAAGAGAAGTTACCAGCCAGGACCGTTTTAAAACAAAAACTAAACAGCATCTTAACTAAAAATCCTTCGTTAGTCTTGTCTTTGCAAAAAAAAGCTTTTAAAAGCCAACGATTAGTCGTTAGCAAGAACTTTGAATGTTTTGTCAAGAAAATAGAAGCCAAGTGCTGTTCTAACATCCCCAATTTTCACCTAAAAATATCAAAATAAAACCTAAGTCATGCTTATACAGACGCATAATCAGATAATTTAATCAGAATTAGAGTTTGGTCTTGAAAGCCTTTTCAATGTCTTTCGCGAAATAGTTTTCAATGACTTTTCTTCTTTTCTTCATAGATGGAGTGATGAAATTACCGTTTTCATAAGAAGAAAATTGCTTACGGAGCAATATGAAGTGGGCTGGAATTTCGTACTTGAGAACTTTCTTTTGAGAAACAAGATGAGCGCCTTTTTCCTTAATTTTATTAACAATGTCTTGCAGAGAAATGTTAGTGTCGGTGCAAACAACAATGGCCAGGAGATAGTCGCTGTTTGGCGAGTGAGTAATGAAAATATCCTCAATGTTTTCGCCAACAAAGTCATTTTCAAGGGTCTCAGGGCAAATATACTCACCAAAACTGGTCTTAAATATATCCTTGGATCTTCCCACAATGTAAAACATGCCGTTTCTAACCTTACAGACATCCCCGGTGATCAGCCACCCGTCCTTATCGAAAGCGGTCTTAGTGCCCTCTGGGTTCTTGTAGTAACCTTGAGTTATAGCGGGTCCTCTCATGTGAAGATGGTAGCACTGAGAAGGAAGATCAGGGTCAGCGACCAGTTTAAACTGTGTCGTGGGGAAGGGAACACCGACCGAGGACGAATCGACAGAATCGATCGGAGAAACTATATTAGCGCCTATACCTTCAGTTTGTCCGTAGCCTTGGAATATCTTACAGGAAAGAACAACTTGAAGATAGTTAATTACATCGGGATTTATCGGTGCGCCGCCACACAGAGAATACCTGATGCATCCACCAAACTGGTCGGCAACGGTTTTAAAGACAAGACTGTCCCAAAACCAGCTCGAAACATAGCCAAAGCGGAGGAAAAACAGCTTGTATTGCACACCAATCCTGAAAATTGTTCTCTTGAAAAATGGCAGCTGTTTAATCTTCTGCTCGATCTTTTCATGGAAGAGATTGAGGACACGTGGGACTGCAGTGAGAAAGTTAGGCCTGATAGTCTTCAAGTCCTCCTGTAGTTTCTTTACTTCGCCGTTGAAAAATACAATGTGTCCGCCCTGTATGAAGACCAAGGTGAACACAATCCTCTCTAAGACATGTGCCAAGGGCAAATATGACATGTACACATTGCTGGAGTCGAGATTTACAATCCCGTACTTCTCAGAACCCAGCTGGAATCCTTCGACCTGCGAAATGAAGTTTTTGTGGGTCAGCATCACACCCTTGGGAAGGCCAGATGTTCCGCTCGTGTAGCAAACAGTAGCTAGGTCGTCTTCCGTCGGATGTTCTCGAACTACAGCATTCTTGTGTCTCTTCTGGAGAATATCAGCCAGAAAGTACGGAGTAAGACCAGCTTCGAGACACATGTTGAAAACGTTATCGTCTCTGTCCATGAGAATAACATTTCTGATGTTAGTCTTGGTCTTCGACAGAACAGTTTCGATCAGGCTGGACATCTTCTCGGCAGATGCAATGATTGTCCTGATGTTGGTCTCCATAATGACGTGGGTCAGCGCCTCTTTTGTAAAGGAAGAATACAAAGGACAGTTAGTGCAGTTGCTCAGGTATGTCGCATACTCTGAGACTGTCCACTCAATTCTGTTTGCCGAATATATCCCCACAATCTCCCTCTCCTCAGTGATTGTTGTGAGGAACTCGCCGAGCCTCTGGCTCTGGTTCTTCAGATCTGCGAACGTGCTATATACTATAACTCCATCCACAATTCTCCCCAGTATTTCCTTAGACGGCATGAGCTCAACATTCTTCAGGAACGCCTGCAGCAAAGTTTTGGAGCCGTTCTTCAAGCATCCCATCAATTCGTAGAATCCCTTGTTGGTGTATATAAAGTCTTTAATGTTAATAAAGTTGTACATTGGGGCAAGTTTTCAGGATGTTTTTAATAAAAAACTAAATTAAAAAAAGGAAAGTTTAGAAGAGGATTCTTTCGCTTCAAGCTTGCACCAGCATTTTAAATCTCACTTTGGAATGTGGCTATTTTGCAGGGCAAATCTTTTCTGGAGGCGTTTATTGACAAAACGGTTTAAAAGCTAGGATTTGTTATAAAATCAAAAATTAAGATTACGACCTGTTGACTGGTTGTAACTAGTCTTTAACACGTGCTTTAATACACAGACAAAGTTAGTTGCTGATAATTGCAAATATGCAAACCTTTTGTTTACTCAAAATTTTTTAAAAAAAAGAGGAACATGCTTAATTAAAAAATGATGCGGCTCTAAAAATTTGCACTTCGTTTTGGAGAGCGAAAACACTATACAAACACTGGCAGTCTGAAATAAAGAGGCTTTCCCAGTCAAGATGCTTTTCAGCCAAAAAACGGTCAAGCTGGGACTTGAACCCAGAACCTTTCGGTTAACAGCCGAACGCGCTATCCGGTTGCGCCACTTAACCTTGCGATCTCAATCGCACACATACTTATTGCCTTTTTGCACAGTATTCGCCTTCAGATTGCACAAGAATGCTTTTTTAGCACTTATGCTTTCTGGTGTTAAGAACATTGCAAAGTTCAATCTGCAATTATTTTATTTAGTCCTTTATAAAATTTCCCGATGCAAGTCCCCAACAATGGGCCAGAGCTTTATAAGTTTAACTCCCTTGATTGACACTAAGACAGGGATTTTTTGCCATCTGCTTGAAATATACGAAGTAAAGATAATAATTGATTGTGGAATCGGACAAGACTTTGACTACTCGATATATGAGTCTGTGCAGGAAACAATTAACGATTCACACTGTATTTTGCTCACGTCATTTGATATGAAACACATGGGCGCAGTCGGGCTATTCCCCAATGTGCCTGTTTACTGTTCTATCCCCACAGCAGTGCTTGGACGAATAGTCCTTGACAGCTATAGAGTGTACTTAGAAGACAGAAAAAACAGAGCACAAGCTGGCGAAAGAATCGATTTAGATGGCAGCAAATCGCATTTAAAAGCGGGAAAAAGTAGCAAGAATTCTGAGAATTTCAGTAAAGTCCTGAATATTTTCAATCCTAAACAGATAAAATTCTCACAGCCATTCAAAATAAAGGATGTTGAGATATCCTGCTACAATGCTGGATACATTCTAGGGAACTCTGCATTTAAAATAACAACAGATCTTCAGTCAATAACCGTTTGTTACAACTTCAATCATAGAAAAGAAAATCTTTTGAACGGAATAGACACTTGCACAATTGCGTCCACCAGTATTTTTATAACAAACTCAGAGTATGTGAACGTTCGCGCATGCACGATCAAAGCAAGAGATCAGAGCATCATTGACAATGTAAAAAGAGGATGCAGCAAAATAAGTGACGATTCTGATGATAATATAAAAAAGATAAAAAAAGAGGATGAAGGATCTGATGCTACTATGAGCTATACACAAAATCTTGCAAAAATACCTGAACAGTGGGATGGCGCTGGTAAAAAAGAACCTGAAGTATTAGCTATGGAGGCCAATGCATCGGCTGGGAGCTTTGAAAGATCAGAACAGCAGACAAATGAAATCTTTGAATGCGAAATGGGCCTGCATGAAAAGGAATCTGCGGCTAAGAATGAAACAAGCAATGCTTGTGCGGGAAAAACTATTATAACTGTTTCTTATGCGAGGCTGCTAGAATTGTTGTGCATTCTGCATCAGGAAGACAAAATTGTGGTATCGCTCAATGCATCATTGTTTTATGAAAGAACAAAATCTATGATTGAATGGGCAGGCTCAAAGGCGCCTGAATTATTAAATTCCACAAATACACATTTCGGAAGAATATCTGATATCGGCAGCCATAAGATTGTCATTGTAGTTGAAGAAATGCATCCTTACGGCTATCTTGGAACCGTTTTAGAGAAGTATAATTCCCCAGAAAGCATGCTTCTGCTCTTCGACCGAAAGGAATCAGACTTTTTCCCCGAATCCCTAAATATCTATGATTTTTCGTATCATAAGAAAGAGATTGTATCTCCCGAATTGAAGGCCGATGCCGACTCTGATTCCAGCTCAGAAGAACCTGAGCATGAGCATTGGAGCCATTGCCACAAAACAGTTTTTTTCAGTAGTTTGTTTCCAAGTAATTATACTTTTCCACAAGTCAAGAAAAGGCGGCAGAATAATCTGTATGGGGAGCCCGTTCTATTTGAATTCCAAAAGAAGATTGAAGAGAGCAGTTTAAAGGATATTTCACAGGAACATGTTGAAGTAATTGAAACTGCAACTGTCCGAAAGACGGGTCTGACGCCTCTGTTTAGAGCCAGGCACATGGACATGCCCGGAATGAGTGATTGGTATTCCTGCAAAACGGTATTGGAGGGATTTGATCCCCAAAGAGTAATTTTTGCAAATGATTACGAAGACTGTGCCCTTTTTTTGAGTACGGCCTGTAAAGTTGGGAAGATAAGCATTGAATCTGATATTTGCCGGGAAAAGCTGCATTTAGGAGCTTTAAGTCTTCACAGAAAAGTTTTAATTTCCGAAAAAATCATGAGCCTAGAATTTAAGAGCGTGTTGAACAAGAAGATTAGCAAATTTAAGGCACGAATGGCTGATGGTATTGTCGATGTTGCGGGAGACTATGATCCTTTGACTATTGGCATTGTTAATCTCGCAATGATCAAGAAGTATCTTGTAGAAAATGGATATCAGGTAGAGGATTTTGGCTTGTACTTGCTCGTTGATCAGCACTTAAAAGTTTTTATTGGCGAGAATTCATTTAAGATTGAGGCAGAAGATCAGAATTTGCTTGTTGGCGTAAGAGAAATACTGTATAAGTTTTTGCTGGTCGTGTGATCTTACTCTTGACATGTGTTAGCTGAATTTTGAAAATTTTATTTGCTTTTTACAAATTTAGTTGTATGGGATCACTTTTCAATGTTCTAATGTTTGTCCATGATTGACAAAAAGATAAAAATCTAATGCCATTTGAATTAAAACTACTTTTTATGTTATTTGAGTTTTAAGTTATAATCTAGTGCATGATATAAATTTTTATGACATTAAACAAATCTTTTAGATCTAGCATTTTTAGGTTTCAATATTATTGGCACGTAAACTTCTGGTTCTTTGCAAGAATATTTGTTTCTCAGATCTCAAGCTTTAAAAATAAAATAAAACGCACACTGTTACATACTCAAAGCCAAAAAAGATAAAATCAAAACACCATTTTTCTATAAAATTGGCATCAAGGGTCTTATTGTGATGAAAATCAAATTGCCCTTTCAATTATATTTATTATTGTATTTATTACCTTGCGACTGACTGTAATTGAAATTCTTTTCAATCTTTCTGACCGGAATTTCGCTTTCATTTCTTAAAAAAGGATTATTTCTGATTTTGGGGAACAAATCAAGCCTTATCATCTCTTGGACATTGGTCTGATCAGCATCTACTGCAAAATCGTCGTTTGTCTTAAATCTCTTCAATGCTTCGGAAACAAATGCAGGATCTTTGTCCACTCGTTTTTCAATTGAATGAAATGCGTTTAACAGGTCCTTAAAACAGTGGCTTCTATAGTCTATTTTGGCATCTGCGGAATCGGGATTCATAATAACTGTGATATTGTCGGCAAGCAACGCCTGCTGGGATTCGTCATCTTGCAGCAATGTGCTGGCATCAAAAACAATAGTTTTGTTCCGCGTGCTCCTCCTCCGGTTATGTCCTGGTCTTCCACCCATTAGGGCAATTTTGTTTGTGCAGATTAAGTTCTATCACATAAATAATTGTAAATTAATGTAGCAAGTATAAACAGACATTTTGGCGGTCAAACAGCATCGTATTTTACCTTTGTTTGACAGTAAGCCAGCCATAAAATTAGACGAGGTTTTGTAGTATTTTAAAATATAGCACACAGTCTAGCCTGCTTTTAGTATTCTCTATCCATTTTTATGATTGTAAGTCCTGTAGCTTTTTCTAGGAAGAAATCATCTTGTTCTTAAATTTATGCAGCCCCATGCAGTATTCGGCAAGAAAAGTCTATGAAAAGAAAGCTTATGAAAGTTCAGAGCCAGAAGACACAATTGGGGATACAGACTACTGTGAAGACTCTAGAAATCAAAAATCATCTAATTTAAACTTCCTGAGTCTTCTGTGCAATGAAGTTCCTTTCGACTACAAGTTGAAGAAGTACAAGGTCAGGAAATCACCGATAGAAGCTATTTCTTTTGAGATAGACGATAGCCACAGGTTTAGAAATACAGTTTCAATAACAAAGACAGGCAGTTCTACAATCCAGTCGCTCTCTAATTCATCTAGAAATAGTACAGTGCGGGACTTTATTAAAAAGAAGCAGCTAGATACAGACATACAGCAGCAATACGAGAAGAACTTTAGCTTTCCGGACCAGGTGCCGCAGATTGTCCCTGTAGACGTGGTTGAATGGGAGAACAGTGTTTTTTTAGATGATGTCGAAGATATCTCCGTCAAGGAGTACGTTGATGGGCTTCTTAACTCCGAATGGGATCGAAATATATTTGACGATCCCAGTGAAATGCCTGTTTCCAAGAACAACATTACCCTGTTTATTGAAGACCCGAATCTGATTTTTGAAAAAATTGAGGAAAAAAAGACGAAGCTGAAGAAAAAGATTTTAAAATTTTCTGTATCAGAGAAGCCTCTCAAAAACAAGTACAATATCAGCAATGACAAGTATTATCAAAACGAGGTCAAAAGCAAGGCTTCTCTTGGCACATTCGGTGTGCAGCACTCACTTCCTGCCTTAAAACTAGATCCGAGATTTTATAAGACAAACCATTCGAAAGAAGAACTGAGAAGCTTCCATCGCCCGCCGGTTTGCATCAAGAACACAGAATATGTCTTCAAAGCAGTGCCAAAGTCAAAATTTGTGGGGAACATCATAAAAAAGGGGCACGAGCTGACACTCAAGGATTCTACAAGCCTTGCAGTATTTGAGTATTCAGAGGAATTCCCCTTTTATGTTGTAAATCCAGGAATGGTTAGCTTGATGAATACCTACTACCGCAAAACAGATGTTTCAGATGAGCCGCCTTCTGACAGCTTCATTGCCCTTGAGCCTGAGGATGAAGCACCCTTTTTCGGGTTTGGAACTATCGGCCCTGGCTCTCATCTTACGACCCTGACGAACAATCTTTTTATTGCACCGGTTTTTAAACACTCAAATCACGACTTTTTATGCATTGTTGATGAAAATGAGATTGCGGTGAGACCGTTGGACACTGTTTTTTTGGTGGGCCAAGAGTTTCCCAAGGAGGAGGTGTTTGCACCGCACTCGAGAAAGTTGAATCAATTTTGCAAAGATCGTCTAAAGGTGGCTGCTTACAGAATTTTTTCAAAAGGACGAGATTTGCTAATGCAGCAGCTTGATCAGATGTTCCCGTATTTTTCTGAGGGAAGCAAGAGGAAGTGGCTGAAGGAGTACAGTGACTGCATTAAGAAAGGAAGAGAGAATGTCTGGGTGCTGAAAGATTCGTTTTCAATAATTGGTGAAGAGGATCTGAGAAAGATGGTGACGCCTGAAAACATATGCCAATACGAGAGTATGCTGTCAGCCGAACGAAGGATGCAGGACCTTGGATACAAGTGCTTGGAAACCGAGGACGAGGAGCAAGAATATGACTTTTTTGCACCGTCGTGGTACTTGTCTCGTAACTTCGTAAATGCAGCAAATGGGCGTGGATTGCTTGAGCTGTCAGGTTCCAATGATCCATCAGACAGCGAAGCTTTTAGCTTTAGAAAAATCAAGCTAAGGAAAGGAGACGAGTCTGAGAACAGGAAAATAATAGCCGAGCAGCAGGCATCGTACAAAGAGCGAATTGATGATATATGGAATAGGCAGATTGCCGCATTGAGCCAGGAGTATCCTCCAGAATATCAGCCATCTGCCAGCAGACCCACTTTTGAATCGCAGAGCGAAACAACAGGGAATGAAACCAAGTGCTTGATTATCAAAAGAGTGTATGAAGAAAACGACAAGTTGGTTGATAAAATTACAAAAATATACGATGAAAAGGTTATAAAGGCCTATTTAAAGGCCAGAAAGAGAGTCAAGCCTGAAGAAAAAAGGTCTATGCTGACCTGCTCCAGCTGTGGCCAGTCTGGCCACATGAAGACAAACAAAAGCTGTCCCAACTTTGTTGGATCCAGCAAGTCGATGAAAAAGAAGGCTGAAGAGCGGAAAAAGCCCGCTGTTCTGTTTCAGGAAAAGCTCCTGAAACTTATTTCCAGCTTCATGGCCATTCCCTTCTCCAATGCATTTCATAGGCCTGTGTCATTGAAGAAGTTTCCCTCATACAAAAATATCATAAAAACCCCAATGGATCTTGGCACTGTTAAATCAAAGATCAAGGATTCAATGTACACCCACTACTATGAATTTTTGAACGATCTGATTCTTATAAAAGATAATTGTGCCACGTACAATGGCCCCTCACATTCTTTGACCGAAATTGCTGAGAACATATGCCATCAGGCTACTCAATATTATGAATTAAATAATGACGAGATTACCGAACTCGAAAATAATTTGAAACGCGACTCGGAGTTGCCAGGATAAACTTTTATTTGAACAAACTTGTCCTCATCAATAAAAATCTCTTGTCTTAACTTGACATTGCAAGTTTTGTGGGATCGCTTCTTAAAAATCTAGCCTGAACAGTAAATTAAACAGTAGATGTGAAATGTTCAATTTCATAAATAAAAACTTATTAATAATTCTTAACAGTAAATGTAATATTTAGGCTATGCTAATTCCTGATAATAAATCTTTATTTATGGATTTAAATATTCGATAAGTTATAAACAATAATTAATCCAAATTTTGGTGAAATATCATTGAGAAACAGAAAGTAACTCATATTAGAAGTTAAGGATTATAAGTTAAACAACATAACCTTAAAAATGAGTACTTCTTTTTATAAATCTCATTTGCATCAAACAAGCACATTTGTTCTGATTGAAACAGTTGTTGCAGGCTAAGTGCAGATGGTGGCTCTGAGAAAGTATAAAATTATAGTTCTGACATGCTTATCAACTGTCATTATAATTTACTAAGTTAAAATACTGTGTCATTTATCTAAAGTTTTGGACATTTTTATGCTTTCCTCAGTTTCTATTCTGTTTTCTAGCCTCACCAATATTTTACTTTTCTTTATTTATATTTTTTACAAATAGATTCTCCCCTTTTATGGAGAATGATTATGATGGATCATTGCCCCTGGCTTATCTGAACAACCAGAACCCCTATGCTTACTGCACAGGATACTACAAAAACTCCATAAACATGCAGGACAGGAAAACAAGGCTTATGGCGTTGCAGCGGATCCAGCCCACCAAAGTCAGTTTCAGAATGCCATTGAAGCATGTTGAAAAGGAGAAGGAGTACCTCATAGGACATGCTTTGGAAGCCCAGAGAATGAATTTGATCAAAAAGGGACTGTTTATTCTTAGAACTGAGTACCACGACAACCCTGAGTTTCTTTTTGAGCAGAATTTCCACGACGAGCAGATTTTAGACATTGCCATTCAGCTGAAGAAGCTAAAGCTGGCCTATCATCAGAAAAGACTCAGGTCCAAAGTAGCTATTGCTCTTTCTTCTAAGATAAGTGAGGACATAGAGTATAATTTAACCACAAGAAAGGTTCTAGAGCTAGACAACCTGAGAGATGCTCTTATTTATTGTAAATTGCAAGATTTGTATGACAAAAGTGATTAGGAAGATTTGCATGGAATTAAAATATTATTGTTAATTTTGGGGTTTCTAGTCTTGATTAATTATTTTGTAGGGTTTAAATTAAGAAATACCTGACTTCTTGTTGCGTAGTGATTTTTGTCGTGAAAGTTCAGGAATACATAAAAAAATAGTCTTTCTCAAGTAGCAGAATTTTGTGAATGTTTTTATTTAGAGTAACATTATAAAAATTTGTTAATTTCAAACCAGAAAATTTTTTTCTCATAGAACGAACTAAAAAATACGAAATTTGATTTCAAACATAAGCCGTAGCAGAGCGAGTCTGTTTTGTAACTGTAAAGCAAGCTGAAATTCTTGTCAAAAATCTTCAGTCCATCGTAGATGCAAGCACATATGAAGAAACCAAGGTATTTTCTGATTCTCCACAAAGAACCAACATTTTTCTTAGTCTCTAGCAATTTTAAGGAATCAATGTCATAAATCTCTAAATTGTTATCGTAAGACCCAACCAGGAGAGTATTCTCATTGAAAAAGATCTCAATTATCCCTTTTCTCTTATCTCCAATTACGATGTGCTCTTTTCTGTCTAAATCATATCTATAGCAAACACCTGATTCATCCCCAAAGAAAAGATAGTTCTTATACTGTCTAACTATCCAAATAGGTTCTTTGGAGACGTGAATTTTGGTAATTAAGCACAGATCAAAATCAAATATGCTAATCTCTCCCAGAATATTTGAGACATACACATTGTCTCCGTGTGACACGAATGTGTTAAGTGCATTGGTTTCAATTTTATTTAAAGGCTTGAAATCTTTGTAAGCTGTTATGTCCTGAGAATTTGCGGCATAGAGTATTCCAGAATGGTAAAAGGCATCCAATGTTCCAGAAGTAGATATCTCTTCTATCACATTCATCGTCACAACGTCAATGTGCTCGATCTTTCCTTTCCTCACACCGTCTTCGCAAGAATAGCTGCAAAGTATAATGCCTCTGTCGCTTTCTAAAATGCAGTCTACCTGCTGGCTCCAGCTTTTCTCGAACATTAAAGGGAGCTAAGTAAGAAAAAAGAATTGTTTTAGTTAGATTGAGCTTATCAAAAAATTACTTTTACAAATCTTTTCCTAATTATTAGATAGCTTGCTGATAATACAGTTGCCTGAAATTAACAAGAAAAGGGTATTTATCTCACATTTCTATACAATTTTATGATTTTCGATTGAGAATGATTGATCTGAAATGTTTTGTCTTTCGTGCTAAGCAAATCAAAAATGATACAAAAAGCTTCAAGCAAGAATATGCCATTTATGTCTGCATAGCAGGTAGAATCAAGACTTATTATAAACTAACTAAAGTTTAATAAAAATCATTTCAACAATTAAAGAAACTCTGTACCAAAGATCTGCAGTCAAAACTCACTCAAATCTAGATTGAGATTTTTGTACTTTTCTGTAAGAACTTTAATATTCAAAGAAGAGCTTGTTCTAAAATTTTTGTCAAACAGAACCTAGAATTTGGCCAGTTAAAAATTAGCGCTTTACGCATTATCTGCATAGAGTATGCTGTGTTTATGATTGATAACAGACTCACTTAGAATTGAGTATTACTGTTAAACATTCCTTCAATCAAAGCAGATATTTTTAAAGACTCTAAAATTCATAAATTTCTATCCCCAAATGTCATTGAATGAGACTGGGGTGACTGTTGTTGCCACTGGATCCCTTATCATGCTTTTAGGATCTTTGCTACTCTTCGATACTGCGCTGATTATTATAGGAAACTTTCTGGTTGTGGCAGGCCTAGTTGTGCTTCTAAGAAGCAGAACTTTCAACTTATTCAAAATAGAGAAAATCCAGGGAACTTTGTTTTTCTGCCTAGGCGTTTTTGTGTTATTCTTCAAGTACTTTCTTTTTGGGATGCTCTTGGAATGTCTTGGGCTGTTCATAATATTCAAAAGTTCTATGCCTGATGTTAGATCAATCTTCTATCGGCTTTTGTTCACAAAATTTAGTAAGAGAAATTAGATTGGCTGATTTGAGCTATTAAATGTCTAAAAATCCAATTTTCACTCTTGACAATTGCTTTGAATGAGTTATCACATTTAAATAGTCATAAATAATATTTTGTATTTCAATCTTCTTTTTCCAATTTAGTTTATTAACGTCCTGCTATATTGCCTCACCAATTTAAGAAATATCTTCCAGTTCTCTACCAGGTGTTCTAACTCATTAATGACCTAATTTGGATAAATACTGTAAAACTTATCTTATTTGCATCAAGATATTTTATATTTTCTATAATTTTTGACAGCCAAGTTTTTACTTTGACATGACTCAATTTCAGTAGCATTTATGCATATTGATTTATTTCAGTGGCATTAATGCGCATAACTTGTTTTGTGCTAAGAACTTTTAGCATAGCAGAGTGCTCAGTGCATGATCTGCTAATCAATTGAGATAGAAGAATAAAATTTCTTCTGACTCAGAATTTTAATTGCGTTTATTTGATAAAATGCATTGACTTGTCCCGTTAAATGCAAAGAATCCACGAAATATCCCGGAAAAATAAAAATTATGAAGATAAGCCAAAAAATGCATGCAAAACAATAGCTAAATTGGAGATTAGCAATGACATTTTATTTTTAATGTCGTTAACTTATCCAAATATAAGCCGAGTGCTTCCAAAAAGCCAGAAGAGGTTGGTGCCTAAGTCTATGCATCTGAAGATAGACAGCCAAACAGCATTCGAATCAAGTTTGAAGCTTCATCCTGCCATAAAACATTTGCATTTAAAAAATATCAATGTTGTGCATTTCAGACAGCTCAATCTTACAGCATTGGAAACTCTTGTCCTAGAAAATGTCAATAGATTCGATACTGATGATTCTATTCGAATAGAGGTGTTCAGGCTTTCTTTAAAAAACCTTCACTTGTCTTATTTTGAATTCTCAGTTCTTATGAAAATATTTTCACCGAGATCGCTGATATTGGAAAAAATAACATTTAAAAATACAAGCGATCTGCTTGTTTCACGTGTTGTAAATTTGATTTCTGCTTTGGATCTTTTAGAGCTTATCTGCTGTAGTTGCTTTGTAAATTTTGAGCAATTTGAGTATCTCATCCTTAAGAAAAAGCTGAAAAAATTCTTGTACAAGGACAACATTAAACTATTTTCATATTCATCGTTTGCAGGAGGTTTATCATATCTAACTTTGGGCGGCGTAAGCTTGATGAAATATGATAGTCTGGTTGAAGATGCAGATATTCTGTACATTCTGCCATACCAACAGTGCTCTGCAATACCAGATCGTATACATAAAATGATAAAGCATCTTGTAATTCATGATTTTGATCTTTCTACTGACTTTCTCAGAAAGTTCCGTTCGCTAAAATCAATTGTTCTGACTAAATGCCACTTTATTGGATTTTCATTCTATGAGTTTATCGACATGAATCCAGGCTTACGATATTTTTGCTCTAGGAATTCTGAATTGCCACTTGACTGTATTTCGCATATGAAGAAAAAGCTCAACAACTGTCTGGTTAAGCTAAACCAAGGCAATGAATTTTATATTTCAAATATCATGTAAACAGCCCATCTTATCAGTATTGAATAAAGCATCATTATATTAAAAGTCGATAATCTGACCTAAAATAATATTAATTACAAAATTGTCTATGTTTTGTTGTGTCTTAGTTAAGTGAAATAATTTGTGCTGATGAAAGCAAAATAGAAGATACAATTTTATACTAAGCGACAGGTTAGCCTTAAAAAGTTATTTTGTATGATTGCACATATAAAAATTAACAATTTGTACTTGTTTCATACTTATTACAGCAACAGTTTATTATTCTGTGACATTTAAAATTTTTATTTTTTTGAAAAATTTTACCCAAAAAGATGAAACTTATTGCAAACGTTCTGCTTAAAATACTTGTCTTGTGTATATTGCCTATGCCAGCAACTATAAACGATATCAACTCTTGGCAAGATAGAATAGAGGATTTGTTGGTGTTAAAGGATTTTATCCTCAACGGAACTCTTTCTGATCTTGTTGAAGATGATGAGCAAAGAAGCAATGGTGGCATATCTAAAGATTTTAATCTTACAAATATATCGCAAGGCTGTGTAGGAGACTTTGTTGATTTAGATGACGATTGCAGTCAAACTAAAGAACACACATTTAACATACCAAAGCACAGGCCTAAAAAGAGGAAGCATAGTCTAGAGATTAAAAGCAAGAGTCAATTTCCAAAAAGGCACAAAATAACAAAGAAAAAACTCGTAGATAGTTTTATAGGAGAAAATGCAGTAAGATATTCAGGAAAGTTTAGGCACGGATATCCAAATACTTTTCTTTGCGCAGAAAGTTTTTTTGATTACAAATCCTATGACATTTATTTATCATTCAATAGATCCGTCTTTATTAAAGAATTCTGCAGCGAAGAGCAACTCCAAAACATAGATTCAGATGCTTTTTTGTCTAAGTTAGAGGAGAAAGTTAAAGAAAATTTTGACAAATTAGAAGTTTATACTAAAAGAGTTGTTTTAGAATACGTTGAGATATTTACACATAAATCTGAAGATTTTAGTAAACGTTACGGTAGTTCTTACTTAAGCATAAATAAATCACTTGACCCTCCAAGAACCAAAGGATTCTACTATCTTTTGATCTACAGCTTCTATGAGACTGGGCTGATTGGTGTTCCTAGATGCATGGCTGCTGTCGAGAAGATCTTCATAAATATTATTACTTACACACGTTTGATGGCATACATGCACAATAACAAGGTTAAAGAAGGAATTAAACCCAAAAAGCTTTGTTCATCTCAATACGTTCGTTCAAAAATATCTATTAATGAGCAATCAATGTATTCTCAAACCAATTTTAGCTATACTGACTTTACAAAGGCGTTAATGGCGAGATCTTTTAAAAAGCATGATTTGTTCTGCAAGAATGCAGATCTCATGAGAAAGGAGATAAGTGACAACATACAGCTGATAATCAATGAAGAGTTTGGTGACAATCCTGCATACA
>JAPYZJ010000493.1:0-50649 GCA_030522765.1 Ophioninae sp. B BG-2022a
TCGTATATTTAATATTGACAAAAACTTCGTATATTTAATATTGACAAAAACTTCGTATATTTAATATTGACAATAACTTCGTATATTTAATATTGACAAAAACTTCGTATATTTAATATTGACAAAAGCTTCGTACATTTAATATTGATAAATATAATATTGACAAAAACTTCGTATATTTAATATTGACAAAAACATGCAGCATCGTCCGAATTTTCGCTGCACCATTTAATTACGTGTAGAGTTTTGATTTATTGAAAATTCACAAAAGCCGAACTTCTACAGCGGGATAATACTGTTGCTCTATAATGTATGTATAACGAATCACGAGGGACAATTTTCATGCGAATTTGTCGGACAGACAAATTTTCAAGCCTTGGTGATTTATTTATAGATGTATGTATATACATACAAATATATACGACGGACACTGCTGAATGGTGGGTTGAGATCCGGCTTCGGCGGTACTTCAAGTTAAGCAGCTTTTCGAGCGGTTTATACTTGGAGTGGTGACCGCTTGGCGTTGCATCTGGTGACGCATCGACAAGCCAACAGAAAGCAGGTATTTCTGAGACTTTCGTCGTAGATTCTTTATGCTTGTTACTAATGTATAGTGGCGTCAATGGATTTTAAACGAATTTGTATTAATAATTACTGCACATTTACTGAGTACGAAGTTTGTTCAATAAATAAGGTGATTTTTGGATTTGAATTTTTTTTAATAAAAAATTCAATGGACGTAGCAATGTACATTTAATTTTTGATTTTTTTTGTTTTATTGGTACATATATATTTTTTGTTATATTGGTACACCAACATATCTTCATATTATTAGCCATGGTGCATATTTGGTTCGTTTTCGATAGATAAAAGGTTACACGTATTTTGCTATGCTTGGTGATTTTTTGCTATAAAAAACGATAATGCACTTGGTTACACATAGTTGCTTGTTAAACTAAAACGACCCATGGAATTACGAAGATTTGTCACGATTGAAGAGATCAACGATCGCATCACTGGGAGAGCTCGAGACCATACCGAAAAGCGTATATCAGCAGTACTTCGAGGATTGTAAAAACGCTGGCGCAGGTATATTATAGTATATGAGGGGGATTATTTTGAAGGGCAGAAAATAGATTTTGATGAATAAACAAATTTTTTTCGAGGAAAAATGAAAAGTTACTTTATTTTGTGAACAAACTTTGTATATTGATAAAATGAAAATGGACTTTACCGCTTTTGTTTATTAAATATTAAATTCACACTTTACGTCAGCATTTGAATGGTTATGTTGGACGTTTAGAGTAATGTTCCCACTTTTGTTTCTCGTCAGTTTTAAAAACACGAAATTTCCAGTTCCTTTTCCAAAAAATATGTTCAAAAAACGTAAAAAAAGAGTTTTATTTTCAAAAATATCAAATATTTTTTATGATATCAAATACGTTTAAAAATTTCAAATATTTTTGACAATATCAAATATGTTTAAAACTATTAAATATTTTTTACAATATCAAATATGTTTAAAAATATCAAATATTTTTTACAATATCAATCAAAATATTAGAAAAGATCATTCTTACACGTACCAGTGGTGGTTTTTTTTCTTATATTGGATGTTTACATTTCATCGTATTTCTACAATAATATAAAGATTGCAAATAGACATTTGATTGAGAACGTTCGAGTTACGTAATATTCGGTATAGGAGGGGCCAAACTAACATTTTTGACTCGCGTGTGCATATATATTTCGCAATTCATAGACAATTTGTGTAACAAGAAACATATGATATTCTTGCTTAATTAATCTGCTTCGTTATGCAGCGCTCACATCCCTCCCTCTGTTATGACGTTAATTACCTTCATCGGTTTCATAATTCAGTTCGCAAATTGGCAATTTTATACCAATTTTCCACGCACACAGTGATAGACAAAGATTTTAATTAATTGAAAAAACTCCTCGACTAAAAGTTAATAAAGAATCATGATTACTAAAGAATCTTTTTTTTTTCGAAAAAATCAATCGTATCTATTTTGAAAAAACGATGAAAGTCCGGAATTACACTTTCTTTATCGCTTTTTCAAAAAAGACATAATACAAGGTAATTTACGTATTCCTGTGGAAAATTGATGTGATATTTTCAGAAAATTTCTTTTCGCTTGAGAAATCTTTTTTTGTTCTTTTAACGAGTAAAAAGTTTTATTTTGTTATTTTGGAGTCACCTCTTTTTTCTTAGATTTATTTTCCGCAATTTTTGTGTATCGTTACTGTTGTAAAAAAAATTGAATAAAAATGCTGAAAAAATATTAATGTGTTAAAAATTCCCTGATGAAGGTGTTTACTTTTTGACATCTCCATTGAATAATATAGAGTTAACTTAATTAAAGTTAACCCAATTAAATTAATTAATCGAATTAAATAAACTGTATTTAAATAAACCCGAAAAAATAGCTATAAATTAGTCAGACGAATCTTCGAATATCGACCAAACAAGTTACGTCGATTTGTCTCATTAATTTATTGCCGTTTTGAAACTTTAATTAAGATTAACCGATTAATATAATTCGATCTAATTAAGTACATTTATTTAAATAGGTTAATTTTAGGAAAAACGTAAATAATTGAGATTTAAACACATTAGATTTCTTTCAGAATTTTTATTTGACTACTCTTTTACTAAAGAATTTAATATTTTTTAAATAAACATTAACATGTCTAACATATACATTTCTTGTACATGAAATTCGGTAGGATAATAAATATGGTATTCATCACTACCCATATACGTTTTGTTTTTAGACCTTTTTAATAACATTTTTAAATGTTCAAAAACTGAACACGTAATTGCAGATATGACCTGCTTAGTGTTTATTTTGAATCCACTTGAACCTGCGTATAGGTTCGCTTCCGTCATTTCTACCTATTATTACATGGCCGCAGAATTCCTGGAAAGAGGTACTACCTCCAAATTCGGCTGACAAAATTACGACTGAATGGTGTCGATATGAGCTGGAATGATGACCAATTTGGAAACCTATGTGACTTTCTCACTATAAATAAAGACGTGCGTTTACCCTCTGTAAATATAGACGCTTATTTGCGTCGTGGGATTACCGATTTATCCATAAATCGACGAGTGTGGTTGAAAAATAAAGAAAGGTGTGAGGGGCGGAAAAAGTGTGACGTCATTTTGAAAAATGAAGCGAAATGATTGTTTTGAAAAGGTGAACGTCATTTTATGGTACCTGGGGTCTATAAAATTTTTAGGGTCGATTGGTATAAAAGTGATGATCGCTTGCAACTGAGTTTAGAAGATATTGATGATGAAGCCTGATACACGAGCTTTCGCTGTTGTTTGATATATCAATTTTGGTATAATATTTTTAATATATGTATAAATAATAATATTTATTATTAATATAAATATTAAATATGTATGAATAATAAATATAATATTTTTAATATATTTAACAATATAATATAATATATATAGTTATCATATTTTGTTTAAAAAAAATTTACAATCGAATATACGTAACCCGTAAAATTTCAATAGTTACCTTATTTTTGTAACAAACCTCGCACGCCAGCAAAATTCGGTAATGAGTGCCACGCTGGAATTCGCGGAAATTCAATTTCATAAATGTCGAGCAAGACTTTCTTAAGACCGGAAACAATTACCAATTAAATGTAGATATCCATGGATTTCTTAAGATACGTCATGGAATAAAATGATTAATGTGCAAAAATATGTGTTTTGAATATGACTACGCGGCTCTGCTCGTAAACCCAAATACCGTAAAATGGGGCTATTTGGAAACCTTTTTTTCGTCGGTAAGGCAGAACAGGATAATAGATATCCACGGATTTCTTAAACGACTCTTAAGAATTTAATGAAATTTTACTAGGCTGTGACAAATTCATAGACGAACAGCTGTCTGCTGAACTTGTGATGGAAATAATAGAATTTAAACATTTTTCTCGATGTCACATTTTGCAGGAGAAAAGAGTCGCATAGCTATGCGGCTCCCTTCTCGGAACTGGAAAATGGTGCATTTTCAATTATTCGCCAGAAGCATTATTCTCGAATTTGTTTTATTTCAATACCTACTAGGCTTTTGCCCCCGACTCCATAAGCGTGATATTTATAATTAAGTTTGAAAATGTTATTTTTGCAGAGATAGTTGAGAATGAAATGCCAATAAAATTGACGTGGAAAGGGTTCATAAACAATTTGTCTATTTGTAAAAAAAACATATAAAAATATTCCCGAAAAATAGGTGCTAAAAAATGTCTTTATTATATATCTACAAAAATATAAAGAATTTATAAATTTCTATAAAATTTCTATATATATTTTTTCTCAATAATTAAATATTTCTAATATTCTATTATTCTTCTATTCTATTCTATTATACTAAATATTCTATTCTAAATATTAGAATTCTAAATGCTATTCTGTTCTAAATTCTAATCTAGAATAGAATTAGATTCTAGATTCTAGAATCTAAATTCTATTCTATTCTATTATTCTAAATATTCTATTCTAAATAAATAAATTTTTCTAAGAAATAAATATAAATTTCTATAAAAAATATAGAATTTATAAATCAATCATAAATTTCTTTACATATCTACAATTTAAAAAATCAGAAAAGGGTATTTTGATGTTGTTTTTTTTCTCAATATCTTCAATGAGGCAGACATCGACTTGGTACAATTCTGTTATATGTATAGATAGATATATCTTGATTGAAACTATGCGAAAGTTCAAGGGTCATTCGGAGGTCCCTTCAAAATGGGCCCTTGAAAGTGAGCACCGTCGGTAAAAAAATAAGTATCGCTAGGATGAAGAATGAAATATCTAAAAATGAACGAAATCTGGGGTACAACCGGAAACGGTTACATTCTGAACGTTGCAAGATTTTCGAGCATTGGTGCGTGGAAAAAGAAATTTGTCAACTGAAGAAAAGCTTCTGTGAGGATGCAAGAATGGTCTGATAGCTGTCATAACCGTTAGGCATTATCCACAGTATTAGCATCACCCCAGGCGTCCCGCGTGAAGCTTTCTGTTGCCAGATGCACGGTACATGCAATTGTTGCCATGTATACTACTGAAGCCACTCTGTGGCAGACGTAGAACATGTCAGTTCATTTATACTTGGGTCGTCCACTGAATTAAGTGCAGACGAAGTGTGGTGGACTCACGTATACCTAAACACACAAGTTTTCGTTACTGGGCGTTTTCACTCCCTGCAACCGGAAATTCATTGCTCTTACCGAGCGGTCTTACCGACGAGAGATTCATTGAAGGACAGAGAGTAAGAGACAAAGAGGCAGGGAGAGAGAGAGAGAGAGAGAGAGAGAGTGAGAGCAAGTCGAAAAGTTTCGACGAAATACGAGTATTGCAGTGTGCAATTAGGTACATAGTTGTTAACGTGGGCACGTGGAGACGTTCCGGCAACTTGTAGGGTTGGAATCTTTGCAGAAGAGGTCTAAGCTTCGAGCAAAACCAAGCCAGAGTTCTAAAAAAAGGGATTGATTTGAAAATAGAAATGATTTTTTTTTTTAAATGTAACCATTATTTTTGCCGATCATTTTAATAAATTATAATTTGTAATTGTATTTTGTGGCTTTTCCTTGAGATCATAGATATAGTACTTCGCACTTCTTAGTAGGGGAGACCGGGGACAAAAGTAACAGTTCGTACTCCATGCCCGATTTTTCGTCAATTATAACATTTGTGATAGAATAAATACAGCTATATTAAACTTTCGTTTATGGTCTAAAGATGTGCTTTATAATTTTATCTACTATATTTCGGTTTCTGATTGTTATGAAGCTGCAGACAAAAATTGGAGATTGTTACTTTCGACCCCATGGTCAGGGCGAAAGTAACAAGGCGTGGGTAGAAAGTGACACGATATTAGTTCTGCCCAATACTATAAATACAATGAAAAACAACACAAGAGTAAATCAAATTATTTAATTCAAAGTTATAGTACAAAAATAATAAGCTTCTCAATTAAGTTTAACTTGAGATTCGAGTTTCTATCCAGTCAAACATCAAGAAAAATGTACTTCTTGATGATTAGTTAATTAACAAATTAACGCGGGTGCAGGGATTCCTTCCTTGTGAACATTTTTTATCTGATACTGATCTAATACTGTTTATGATATTCCCCTTTTGTCCCAAACATCAAGTTACTTCCTTAAATTCAATGTGTGACGTCATTAAATGTTTCACGGATGACATAATCGAATATTCTACGGATGATGTCATCGACGGATGGCGTTCGACGACGCATGCGCGATTAATTGTCTGATCTTCTACGAGCGCAGTAATGAAAAAGTAACTCAGAAACGGTCCTGGATATACTCGTGCTGTTTGGTGCTAATAACTAGAATTTTAATTTTCGTGATATAAAAACAATTACGTTAAGGATTATTATTATTTTTTCTAAACATTCTCTACCATTATTTCTTATTATGAGAAAAAAACTCAAATTGTTTGGGTTAGAAGATCGGTAAAAAAAATCGACTTCTCTTTTCGACAACCCAATTTCTGACGGTTGAGAGAAATACAGTATCGGATGATGGAAAAGATGCAGCAGAGTAGAAAAAAAGTCCAGGATCGATATGTTACGTGTGCCAATAACTAGAATTTTTATTTTCGTTGCATAAAAACAATTAACAATTACCTTAAGAATTATTATTATTTTTTCCAAACACTCTCTACCATTTGGTTTATTATAACAAAAAAAACTCAAATCATTGTTTGGGTTAGAAGATCGGTAAAAAAAAATCGACTTCTCTTTTCGACAACCCAATTTCTGACGGTTGAGAGAAATACAGTATCGGATGATGGAAAAGATGCAGCAGAGTAGACAAAAAAAAAGTCCGGGATCGATACGTTACGCGTGCCGTCACCCTTTTACTTCCAATAATGCAATCGGACCCGATCGATTCCCAATCCAATTATTGGAAAATTCGACGCTTAACCGTAGCCGCAATAGCGCAATATACTTTCATGAGTGCTTTTGAGTGGCGCAAGCTGCCCGTTCACAACACAAGAGGTAGGTAATACGAACCGGAAATTTTATGAGAAAAAGCTGAGAGACAAAAACGTGAACTGACAGAGAAGGAGAGAAAGTCTTCAGTGATGATGGCCGGAAGTAGAGAAGAAAATTACGATCTTCCTCATGTTTTTTTACCGGTCGAAGTGGAGGGGCGAAGAAGGGGAGAGGGAGGATAAAAAAAGGGTACCCGATAAGGTAGGGCGAGTGAGGATCTCCCTCATATTTTTTCGTTCATGGTGGTCGAGAGGCGAGGGAGGGGGAAGGAAGTATAAAAAAAAAGGGTACCGGATAAGGTACGATGTGGCACTAAAATCGGATGGCCCAGATCGACCCCCTATACAAATATATATAACGTTTGAGCCCCTCGTCACTCTTTCGTTCCGGCCCCCCCGCCCCTCTACCCATCCCCCCTCTCTCCATTCAGTGAGTCGGGATTTCAAGCAAAACCTCGGAAATCTGGTATAAACTCATAATCCCGGTGGGTTTCTATCCCGTAGTTGGCCTTGCTCCTCTTCATCTCCTTGCTTTTGCTCTCTCTCTCTCTCTCTCTCTTTCTGCTGCTGGCGATGGTGTAGGTTGTTATTATTATAATTGTCATTTATATTTTATTTCTATTTATATAAATATATTATATTATTATTATTATAGAATTATTATTTTGAATTGTACAGTGCACCCTTAATATAACGTACCTCGATATAACGACTTCCTCGATTTAACAAATTCTTCGTAATCCCCTTGAACAAACCTCAGTTCAACGAATTACTTGATATAACGAGGTTGCACTGTATTATTTAATTTTCCTGATGTATTATTATTTTATTAGGCTTAGTTTTTTTAGTTGCTTAGTTCTTGGTTGTTATTATTAATTACAACGTGTATCATTATTATCATTTATGTTTTTATATGTTGTTATTATTTTTGTATATTGCACCGTATTGCCCGAAAGTATTACTGGGGCATATTAAAATCTATCATCATCATCATCATCATCATCTCTCTCTCTCTCTTTCTCTCGTTATAAATTGTATTATTTTCTACTACGATTATTATTATTATTATTATTATTATTATTCTTATTTTTTATTATTATCACCGCTATTCTGGTTATTATTTTTATTATCATTATTATTGTTATTTTTTTTTGTCATTATAATTATTATTATTTTCTTCGTGTATATTAATTTTAAGTTATTTTTAAGTTTCTACGTTATTTTTATTATTTCTTTTTTTGCCCAAAAGTCTAAGACTAGGGCGTAATAAATTATATCATCATCATCATCTCTTTCTCTTTCTCTCTTTCTCTCTCTCTCCCTCTCTGCCTCTCTCAACGTCGCGTTCTCTCGGGTTTATCGTTTTTTATTTATCCTTTCTCGTTTCGGGCTTCCATTTTTACTTGCTCGTTTTTTTCCACTGCAATATTGCTGCCGCTCCAAGCCTTGCACTCGTCTTCCGTATTGTAAACGTTTTTTTTTTTTTTTTCGTTTTACTTGACACTGAGCATTATTTCGACGAGGCTCGATTTTGCGACAGTTAAATCTTTTGATATCCGCCGCAAAGTCCGGTTCATTGTGAAAGAGAATATATGAACGAAGTGCTGGGTGAAATTTGAGGATCAGATTAATCTGAATGGGGTAACATTTCGACTTTTTTTTTATGGCCTTACACTTCATTGAGTGAGAACTTTTTTCAACATGGTTTGTTCTACACATCGTCGTCGCGCCTGCCAAAATTGGTAGGTGAATTTTTTTGAATGTGTATTCAAAATGCAAATGCGAATGTGTTTGCAAAAATAAGAAAAAAAAAGGCGGCGAAAAAATGAAGATAAAAAAAAGATTGTATGTTTTTAAATTCTTTTTGCCAAAAAAATAATAAACATCAAAATTTGTTAATAATTCTAGTGTGCACCATAGAAAATGCTTCTGGATCGTTCCAAAAGATCATGTTTTTCCAATTTTGCCTTTTTAGGGTTCCCTACATAAAAAGGAAAAAACGGAACCCTTATAGGATCACTTTGTTGTCCGACCGTCCGTCCGTCTGTCAAGACCCTTTATTTTGTGAACACATGGAGATATCGAGTTGAAATTAAAACCATATACTTAGGTCTACAGTCCCTTGCAGCTCTGAAAAAATCAATCTTCTAAGTTCACGTACAAAGAAGAATCGACCGTTTATGCCGTAAAAAAAAAGTATATTTCAACTCTCAAGGGAATCAAAATTTATAGGGTTGACCTGTTGACCTAGGACAATGAAATTTTGCAAGTAATTACGTCGTATACTACAAGCACAGGGAAAAATCTCAAAACTATAAATTTGTAATTAAATCTTGAAAAAACTCGGAAAAAATTGCGAAACAGGATTCCTGAATTATTTATAATATGTACCTACAAATTTGTACGAAATCCTATCGAGTCAGACTCGCCCATGCCTGTTTTTTTATTTCAAAATAGAATCCTCCTTTAAATAACGAAACGAACAGTGAAAATCCATTTGTTCACTGATTTTCTCATCATCAGGTGTCACCTCCACTAGGTTTCACCAATCACAAAATCTACTTTCACCATTCTCATTGCTTCGTTCTTGACAGTTCGCGACCGTGCGAACTTTTGAAAAAAAAAAAAGAAAAACCATCCGTATCCAGCACGGTCGTCTTTGACGATAAAAGTGTGGTAAGTAGCGAAGAGAGCCAGAACGAAAAGGATTGCGGTTGAATGAACGACGAAGGTGGTGCGACGAGTGGGAAATCAAGTATAGATTTCTTTTAACGGAGTTTTGTAGAAGCAGTGAGAACCTGGGGGAAAAAAACTAGTCTACGCTAGAATGGAAAAAGGCAGCGGGGGAAGGAGATTTTCGATAGCGCCGTCTCTCAAATCCCCGAGAATCCTTCAGCTGCGATGGAGACGAACGCTAGTGGAGATCGAGAGGACCTGGCGAGTGCAATCTTTTTTTAAAAAATTTTTTTTTTATTTGCTTACCCTTTTTCCTTCCATTTTACCCAGGCTTTCGTCAGAGCGAACGAAGTGAATGGAAGAGAGTAAAAATCTCGGGACCATCGATCTATGCTGCGAATTCAACGTCGCATGTCCATTTGAAAATCTGTGAATGGAAAAGCTAAAACCAGCGTAGAATTCTAAAACGATAAAAATCTTGACTTTGGGAAAAGCTGTTTGAAGAACGATGAACAGCGAAGAGGGGACAGTGGTGGCGAGGGGGAGGGTGGAAAAATAAAAATAAAAATCGATACAGGAAAGGGAGAAAAATTCATCGACGAAATCTCTTGACGATTTGAAGCGGAGAGTATTGGGATGCAAAAAAGATTCGTTGCCAGAAATAAAACGTTCTGAAACGTTTCGGCGGAATAAAAACTTCGTTCGTTATTTCGTCGGAGAATCTCGCCAGGGAATCGATTGATGAAAGTCGAGCTGTAGAAATGGCAGAAATTTGTATCGATTATCAGTTTCCGATACTGAATTATTTAGTTTTTTTTTTTTATAGTTGTTCTTATGAAAGGTTATAGACTCGAGCTTCAGTTTATGCGTTTTCAGCAGTTTTGCACTATATTGTATTTTGCACTACATTTGTATATTTCATGATACAATTAAGTATAATTGTATAATGAAATATATAAAATAAAATGTATAAAAAGTTATGTAAATATAATAAAAAATATTATATTAGATATATATATAAAATATATTAATACATGAAATATATTTTTTTAAAATTGTGATATGTATAAAACAAATGAAAATCATTTGAGAATCGTTTTGAGCTACTGATCATTTTTTCCATAATCTAGAGCCCTCGTAACTTTTTGTAATTATTACGAATGAAGAAAATGTCAAGTTTGTGTCTTTATCGAATCTCGTTTTATTCTTAAAAATTAAGGTATTACTGAATTGATATTAAAAAGTGATCGAAATTCTTGAAAATTTGAGAATGATAAGTCTTGATAGAATAATACGTAAATTATTTTAGTTTTTTTTTTACTAAATAATTTAGTAGTTATAAATATATAAAAATATTATATCATCAAGATTTGGGATCAAGTGATTGAACAGGCTATAGACCAAATTATAAAAATTTCGTTCGATGTATAGAACTGAACTAATTTATAAAGTTAAATTTATTTTATAAATTTAATAACCAATTTATAAAGTTAAATTTACTTTAAAGATAAATTAATCAGCAATCGATGGATCGAGTTAATAGGTTTTGACTTTTTGGATTATTTTTGTTAATAATAAGATGATCTGAAAATTTTTATTAAATTTAATCACTTAGAATTTTTTGTTGGTCGGTTGACATACACGTACAATTATTGATAAAACCTCAGTTTAGCACATGCCAATATCGTCAAATGTGACTTCAATTATTGTTAAAAGTGGGAAAATCCATATTTCTAAGTATTCACTTATTAAACAATTAGCTATTTGTAAGGTTTAGCGTGTACGACACGATCTAGACTTATAAATTCGTAACTCCTCCATTTTAGACAAAGTATTTGTGCGACGATTCATCGAGTAATCCTTAACGAAATGGCGATATTATTTCAGAAAAATCGTTATTAAACAGAGTTATCAAAAAGTCTCATTTTTCGACAAAACCATAAAAAACCGTTATTATGCGAATTGTTGTTTAAAAAATGCCTCCGAAAATATTCGCAAGTGAAAATTAACTTAAAACATGTTTAAATATTTCCTTTTCTGTAACGTAAAATCAAGTTATAAGAAATTGCTAAAACAAGGGTTGAAGCCTTGGAAAAAAATATAGAATCAGAAATATAGAAATTCGATCGGAAGCAACGAAAAAAAAATTACTTCTCATACTGGTGGAAAATAAAAAAAATTTGTATACTGTCGAAAAAAAAAAACAATAAAAATGCATATCCTCACGTTTATTTCACAATTTCCGGTTTGCTCGTTCATCAATGTTTCGGAACAAAAGTGCGTACCTTTATTTACACTCGCACCGGGAAATACGTTTTATTTTTTTTTTTCGTCGCAGAGATCGGAGGTACTGAAAAATTCACATAGTTGGGATTTCCATCGCAGCGGAGCAAGGCGATGGAAACGGCAATACACGCGATCGCAGGGAAGTTAATCTTCCACGTCCGACCGCATACCGACCTCTACTACGCCGAGCAAGCCAACCGACCGGTCAGCAACAGTTCACCTTTTTTCATTCTCCATCATTTTGTACATGTTGTATATTCGACATATGACTATACGTATAAACGATTTTCATAGTGCTTGACGAGCATATTTTCAGGACTGATGATTTTTCCAGGACACGGACTGGAAAAATGAGAATTCCAGTGGGTACTCGATCTATTGTGTGTTCTGTGTAGTACGGAGAAAAAAAAAAGCTCTTCTTAGGATTGGACTTACGAAGCGGCATTTATAGGGAATTTTTTGATTGAAATCACTACCGGAAAAATTGAACTAGAAAACTTGACGGACCACCTCTCAGTCTAGAAAATATGATTAGGCCGAGTCATTCGGGTCAAGTGTGCGCACTTTGTAAAATAAATAAATTAATTTGTAAATATGCAGATAAAGTTTAAAGTAAGAAAGTTTACAAAAAACCTTAGCATTTCTTTTGAAAAAAATGATCACCTTGGAAAAATTGGGTAAGTACAAAAACACTGGGAATCTGAGTGTTTGTAATACTGGTGAGTAGATCGATTCGTTTTGCATCCTTTACCTAACGTCTGCAAATGCTGTTGGAATGTTTCGCTATATTAGCAATATAGATGAAAATTAACGAAATTAATAAATAATAATAATAATAATAATAATAATAATAAACAATAATAACATGTCTAAACAACCCAAACAAAAGTATTCGAACACAGGTATAATACAATAATTGCTGTCCGAAAACTGGTACAATTTGCACAATTCAACATTTAAATATATTTATATTCTTTATATTGTTAATATATTTTAATATAATTTTATAACAATACAGATATCATATATATAATAATACAATAATATAGTAATAATTTATATATTCATTATTAAGTTTTATAATATATATTACAATTTAACATTTTAATATATATAAATAAAAATATTCAACTGCCCGGCGTTTAATGTATCCGTTCTGAAAGCTAGAGTTCAAGAGCTTGATGGTAATTCCGGTGACTTTTTTTAATAATACAGTTACGGGTACAACCATCAAAAATACTCAAAATTTCTTGTCAGAATTAGAGGCCATTTTTGAAATTTTATTTCGTTTGTTAATTGATTATTTTTTAAATAATATTTTGGATAACAATAGTTTGAGAAAATACGTTAACTTTGTATGACCTGATTTTCCTGACGATTTAGGATGTGCATTTGAAATGTGACACTGTGTACGTGCATCTGCATTGAATGTTATACGTCAGCATTTCGTTCGCCAAACGGCGTGGCATTAAATATAACGTTGGCAGTTTATCCATTGAAACAGTCTGTTCACATTCGTCCACTGTAAATGACACAAAAGCTTCGATACGCCTGTCGGACGCATTCACGTTTAAAACATTATACACAGGTCAATACTGGAAATGCCTAAGGGCGTCTAATATTGATACGCAGTGTAAAGTTTGTGCCTGCCGGTATTATATTATTTGGGTCAGATGTGTCTGCGGATTGACAGAAATTCATCGTTCAATTTTTATTTAACATCGCCATTGCTTTCCAATTCGCAAGGGTGAGTCTCCTATTCATTCGTTTATTAGGTTAAAACTGTACGAGGTTTGTTCAAAAAATAAGGTGACTTTTCAAATTTCGCAGCCTACGCATATTCTATTTCGAATTTTTTTATGTTGGTACACATGTACCAAAAATATGTTGACATTGTCAGTTATGTTCTATATTTCATTTGTTTTTGATAGATATTGACGTTAAACGTGTTTTGGTGGACTTGACCCTCTGTGACCTTTTTCTATTCACCAAACTGAAAAGACTCATGAAAGGATGAAGATTTGCCATGTCTGAGGAGATAAAGACAGCATCACTGGAAGAGCTCGAGATTATACTAAAAGACACATATCAGAACTGGTTCGAGGATTGCAAAAAATGCTGACACAAGTGTATCGTTTTGTATCTGAGGGTGATTGCTTTACAGGGAATAAAATGTGTATTGATGAAAAAAGCAATATTTTTGGAGGTAAATGAAAAGTCACCTTATTTTTTGAACAAACCACGTATATTGGATATCTTTGTTTGAAATTGTCAAAAAATAAACCAAAGCCAATAAATCACCAAAACCTTAAAATTTTACCTAAAAATTTTATTTACTCGTACCTATATCAGATATTTTCCTTTTAAACTGCCAAAAAATTAACAATCACCAAATCTTAAAATTTTACCGTTTTATTATTTACATGTCTCATTCATGCCTCAAAACATTTTATCGACATAGAAAAAAAATTTCACTCGTAGGTTTCGGATAAAAATACTAAAAAAAAAATGTCCAAGAAAAATCTGAAAAAATTCCAGGCGAAGTATGAAAATAGGCAGTTTTTTGTATCCTTAACATTGTCTCTTAAAACCTATCGTTCTTGGGTTAATTTGAATTTTTCAAAATTTATCGTTTTTAGCAAAAAATGAAATAACTGTCAAAAATAAATCGCAAAAATTAAAACAAAAGAGTATTATGGAGCTTCTGCATTCTCTTCCAAGTTTTTTAGAGTTAAAACAAAAATTTCCTTACATTTGGCGCCGGATTCGCGATGGTCGAAAAAAAGGTCTATAAACGGTCACGTACCAAAGTCCGTAGCGGGTATATTTATAAATTTAGTGTCACATCGCAGATCCATGTCGATGTATTTTTATACCTTGAAGAAAAATCCATCATCAATTCGGGGGTTTGCTAGTGTTACATAAATGTAAATATATAAATTTTCCATAAATTTATAAAAAATAAACTAAATATGCAAAATGGCTGATAACGTCATTAAATATTAGTGACACGTATCTCAACATAAAAAAAGATCGAATATCAAATATAGGTAGCTTGCGAAATTTGAAAAACCTTGAAAAGTCACTATATTTTTGAACAAATCTCGTGTCGAATGTAAACAATGTAAGAAAAAATCAAAGATATTTGAGATTTAAATGAAAATTACCCATACATACGTATATCTATGTAAAAGGCGACATTTTACCTTCTCGCTCTCTCATATCTGGACATCCGGTCAACTCCATTTCTCCTACCCTTGTACCCTCACCGCCGTTCGTAATTGATTGTAGCGACCTGCGGTTTGGCACCCGCTGCTCGGAAGTGTTCGCAATTACTACAATGGAACTTTACCCACCGCTCAACGTATATACAGTGAGAGCAAAGTTAATGGTAAAATATTCATTTCCGGAATGGCGAGCGGCGATTTGAAAACCCTCTGCATGCAGTGTACCCCTTCACGATTTTAGCCCTTCTTTTGCAACCCTCAACGACGCTTTATGCACTTTTTAGTACAATATCTAACGAACCGCGTCGCTGGATCGTACTGGTCGACACGAGAGATATGCCAATTTCTCTCCTGGGTTTCATTCGATTCTCTCTGGTTTCGATAATCCCCTGCCACGTCATCGCGCCAACGCTTAGATTTGTTATCGTACAGAGTTGTAGTTTACACCATCATTATCCTCGTTTTCTATCCAATTTCTCTTGGCTGAGAGTTTTGACTTTTTCTTTTTTTTATATCAGTGGCATTAATTTTTTAAATAATAGTGGTAATAATATTTTTAAATAATCGTAGTAATAATATTTTTAAATAATCGTGGTAATAATATTTTTAATATTAGTGGTTTTTAAATATTAGTCTCTGGTGGTTCCTTTCGGAATATGCTGACAGCTTATTCAATATTATTATTATTAAAAAATATTATTATTTTTTGCTTATAGTTAGATTTCACAAATACGGGATCTTCCAATCAATTGCGGAGTGAAAAGAAATTTTTATAGTTTACTATATTGTGCTTAATTATTAAAAATTGAGGGCATAATTACAAAATGCTTATTTATAAAAAATGGATTATAGATTATAATTAATGTGCTTAATTGCAAAGTGCTAAAGTAAATTAAAGAGTGCTCAATTATTACAAATTAATGAAAAATCATTACAAAAGATTGAGCCAAAAATGAAATAAAAAATGCAAAAAGTTAAGAAACTTTTTTTTTTGTTGCAATTTCTTATATCCTGAAATAAAAACTTTAAAAAATGTTTAGACCAAGAAATATGTTCTAATTTACAAAAATGACAGGGTTACAATACTTTTAGTACTTTTTTGAACGAACCTGAAAAATGTTCAGTCGGGAGCTTACATCGAAGTGACTGAAAGACTAGTAAATTGGTTATCACTAAGTACGAAGATACAAAAGAATGTTGACTAAATCGTGGGAGGTAGACGGAGTAGGTATATAGAAAATTTAAAAAAAGCAAAGACGACTGAAAACCGATCACGATCTGGAGACTCGCCAGCCGGAAGTTGCGGAGGCCCGGAAAACTAACTCCGAAGAGCCACGAAGTCCAAGAGTTGAACCCACTACTCCAAACAGTAAAAGAAGATCAAAGAATCGAGATGGAGACGTGAGAGAGCAACAATGCGTGAATGAAAGAAAGAGAGAGAGAGAGAGAGGGTCAGTTGGCCAATATGCTAGTAAAGTCCGAAAACCACTTCTACTTGTGGATTGGATTGACAGATCACAAATCTAAAGTGTCTTTAGCCAAGCTAAGCTTGCGCTGACACGATCGGGTGCAATAAAAATTAATGGAGGAAAACCGCACAGAGTGAATCGAACGTCGGAAAAACTGTGATCGAGCACGGCACGTTGGAACATAGCTGTGCCAAATGATTTCGCTGAAAGCCGGTAATTTTGTTACACCTGTAATTTTTAGGATTTCAGACAGATTCATGATTTAATTCAGGACATCCGGGCTGCCAACTACAAGAATTTAGTATTTTGAAATTTAGGGTAATTTTAGAATTTAGGATAGATTTGGAATTTAGGATAAATTTAGAATTTTGGATAAATTTAGAATTTTGGATAAATTTAGAATTTAGGATAAATTTAGAATTTTTGATAAATTTAGAATTTTGGATAAATTTAGAATTTTTGATAAATTTAGAATTTTTGATAAATTTAGAATTTTGGATAAATTTAGAATTTTGGATAAATTTAGAATTTTTGATAAATTTAGAATTTAGGATAAATTTAGAATTTAGGATAAATTTAGAATCTAGGATAAATGTAGAATTTAGGATAAATTTAGAATTTAGGATAAATTTAGAATCTAGGATAAATTTAGGATTTAGGATAAATGTAGAATTTAGGATAAATTTAGAATCTAGGATAAATTTAGGATTTAGGATAAATGTAGAATTTAGGATAAATTTAGAATCTAGGATAAATGTAGAATTTACGATAAATTTAGAATTTAGCCTGAATTTAGAATTTTGCCTAGATTTAGAATTTAGCCTACATTTAAAAATACTAATTCTTGTTGTTAACACCCCTAATTTCCTGAATTGAATCATTCAGCTAGCTGAATTCCTGAAAATGACAGGTGTAAATTTAAAATTGAGGCCAAATTTAGACTGTTTCGTTGTGCAATTAAAAATAGTTGTGTGCTGAAAGTACGAATAGAAAATTTTCATAGAATAAAAAACAAAAATTGTAACTTCATATTCTCGTGTTAGTGTGTGTACGTAATACTAAGATATAAGTTCCTAATAATGTGTCATATATCAGACAACCATTAAATTTCTGTTTTTATTTTTCATAAATATCCGTTTTTATTTTATTCCTTATTTTTCGCTTAATCTACACGCCCAATAAAACTCAATATTTGTTTTTCACAGGAACAGAAAAAAATCATGTACTGTAGGGTTGAAACTGAAATCTTATTTTAAATTTCGAGATTGGGCATTCAACTTTTTTTTTTAAGTGAGAACCTGTAAAATGTTTTAGGAGATTTGATCTTTGGCTTTTGAAATATCGAAAGCTACCACATTTTTTAATACGAAAAAATAGCACATACCAGCAACGCGCTCGTCTTTTGCACTTCCGCTTTACCACGTAAGGCCTCCAGCGTTCCTCCTTTGAAGTGAGAAGCGACTGCAGTTGAACTGTCTGCACAGGTATCGTTGCAAATTCTCTTTGTCGGAGCTACAAATCTAAAGTCCCTTCTGTGTACGTTACGTCTGTACGCAGAGAGTGCACCTTGGTGCGTCATAATACAAACCCAAACTGCGCCGTTAGCGCAATTCCCTTTGCCCGATGAGGAAACCCTAAGACCGTTTGTAATTCATAGGTTATGCAGTTGTCACCAACGCCCATGTTGTTGGAAGGTGTTCACCGTGCGAACGAGTACTATGATCAGCCTGAAACCTCGCTGAAATCAGTCTGAAACCATTCTTGCCTGAACAACCTTGACATTTTGGAAAATGGTCTTACCTGTGGAAATATTCAACCGACCCGATACTTTTGTGACACCGTGTATACATTCTGGTACAGTCAGAAAAATTACTATAATTATTGTTTAGCGATACCCATTTACTTTTAGAAACCACTTTTACTAGGTGTTTTAGGTTACTTTTTTAGGTTACTTTTAGAAACGATTTTTTAAAATTACCCTTTAGGGTCGTTCTAAAAAATCTACAAGTCTAGAATTCTAAAAGGTTAAAAATTCTAAAAAGGCTAGAATTTTATAACCACTTTTTTAGAATTACTCTTTAGGGGAATCCGAAAAAAGTGGTTATAAAACTCTAAAATTGGTTGTTCGGAATTATGTAACTCTAAAATTCTAAAAAGTGGTTTTATGAATTCTAAAATTCTAAAAAGTGGTTTTATGAATTCTAAAATTCTAAAAAGTGGTTTTATGAATTCTAAAATTCTAAAAAGTGGTTTTATGAATTCTAACATTCTAAAAAGTGGTTTTATGAATTCTAAAATTCTAAAAAGTGGTTTTATGAATTCTAAAATTCTAAAAATTAATTTCGGGCTTATTTCTAGTGATTAAATGTCACTAGAAAATTAATGCAAGGTCCAAATGTAACAACAATAGTAAAAAATGATGCTAACAGGAATTCAGATTTACGATTGTCAATGTGGTTGATAAAAGTGTTATTCGAGTTGTCTTTTTACAACGAAACCTCGGATACCGAAAGTTTTGTGTAATTGTACAAAAGTTTGGGGAACGGAAGCGTGAAGTGTACTCTTCGCTAGCGTCACCCTCTATCATACTGCTGGCGTGAAAATTCACTTGCCAAGCTCCGAGCATTATTCGTGATGGTTTATGCTGTATGGGCTTATCACGCTCTCAATTGTATTCTGTAAAAAAGAAAAGACTTCGCTGAATGATCAAACGTGAAGTGAGCAATACGTGTATGTGCATGCACGATCGCACATATCATCGCATTAATGCCGAATATACGTGAATGAATTCATTTTTGTTTTCAACGCGTCACTTTTTTCGTGACGTCGAAGCGTTTTTGCTCAGAAGGGCATGAATCGACGCAACAATAAGCCCTGTTCTTTTACGTGTTGAAGTACATGCATACAGCACTATTGATGTCTACAATGGCGAAAAAAGTCGTAAAAAAAATGCTGTAGAATCGAATAAAAAATATATTCTGTCACTTGGTAAAAATGAGAAAAAAATCGTTTTATAATTTAAAAAAAAGTCCGACCAAATGTACAATATCGAAATCTTTTTTCTTTTTCTTTTTTTTTTGTGAAGAAAACGGTGTCACAGGAGATTTAATGAAAAGTATCATCGTATGATTCGTTAAGTGCGAGAATTTTAAAAAATGCGTTTGGGTTCGAATGTACCTATTTTAAACCATTTTTATCCGGCGGATCTCTTTTTTTAATCCTTTTAGGTGACAAGACTGATAACTGATAAGTCACAAGTGCGTGGCAAGTGAAAAGAGAAACATTAAGGTCATGGTGTACTTTTCAAAAATCATGTAGGTAACTGAATAGTAAGACCACAACTTTTTTAAATACAGCATGTGATTTTGAAGATTGCGAAAAACGCGAAAAAATTGCATATTCAAAATCACGTACCTGGTACCCATAAAATGGCAAAAAAAAGATAAATGAAGCTTAAATAATCCGTTGGTAAATTGATGTACGATTTTTTTCGCCGGGATATTCGATCTTTTATCCGAATATAAAACTTACGAAGTGCCTAATGTTTTGAGTGCGATTAAGTGTATACACTTAAACGCAACATCAAGAGGCTGGTTTGGGTTTGAAAGAAAATGTAAATTTTTTCTGCTCTTTTTCATAGTTATTATCTTAAAAACGTGCTTTCAAAATTGCCCTAGTATAGATATCTATCTGACGTCTTATCCAATTTGGTAAGACATTTTCTTGGTGGTTGGAAAAGTATTCGGCTACAAATCGACATAAAAAATACAACAATGAAAACATCGTGAACTCGTCTCTAAGTAAATATTTGCTAAAATGAATATTTACTTACAGACGAGTTACGATATAGTGTACTAAAGCATTGGCCGAAAAATTTAATATCGTCCTTTAAGAGAGGGCGCTACCCCAGCGAGGTCGGTATGACAGATTCGCATAGTAAATACCCACGGATTTCCGAAACGGCTCTTCAGAATTGAGCAAAATTTTACTAGACAATGTCAAATTAATAGACGAACGGCTGCCTGACCCTAAAATTCGGCGAACAGAAAAAAAAATTTAGATTGTATTACCATGCGAGCGTCGTGATGGAAATGCTGTAAAATAAAAGGTTTGGCTAATATCGTGACCCGGAGAGGAGTAGAGCCGCGTAGCTAAATTCGAAAATACATTTTGTGACCTCAATCACCTGGTTCCATCGCATATTTCAGGAAATTCGTGGGAATCTACAAATTGTAGGTAATTGTTTACGAACTCGAGAAAATATCGTGCGACATTGGTGACATTTATTTCTGGGAAATTTCGAGAGCGACGCAGATCTCGTAATTTTCGGTGTGCACGTATGTACGTATACCGAAATTCTCCGGAACTAAATGTCACAAATTACTAACGGTATTTTCTCGAAATCGTAAACAAATGCCTACAAATTATGGTTTTCCAAAGATCTCCTAAAATATGTGATAGAATTAAATGGTTGAGGTCCCAAAATGTGTGTTTTGAATATGGCTACGCGGCTCTTCTCCCCTCCAAAATCGTCATATAAACCAAACTTTTTACAGAATTTCCATCACGACGCTTGAGTGGTAATACAAACTGTAATTTTTTTTTCGATTTGATAAATTTGGGGAGAAGACAGCCATTCGTCTATCAATTTGACATTTTCTGGTCAAATTTCATAAAATTCTGAAGAGCCATTTAGGAAATCAGTTGGAAACTATCACCCTGATGACGAGGAGGGAAGAGTGTGCCATTCCCTTTTAACGAGTAGTAGGTAGCAGTAGCTTAATTCTGCTTTATCGACACGAGTCCTGGCTGCGTCCAGGTGGCTTTCCATCTTAACTGGCCACCGTGCGATGTCAAAAAAAAAAGGGTGATTAGCCTGGAGAGCTTATTGGGGTAAGGCATTGCTGAAAATGATGATGGAACGTTGCGGCGACGTTTTTTTTTAACGTTCCAATTATCTGTATCCCAAAATGACAAATATCGTTGTCATTTTGTCACAATGTCTCTCGATAATGCACACATGCAGTGGAACAATAGTCGGTGAGGTTGTCGAGTGTTGAACAACGCGTGAGAGCCAACGGTCTGTTACGAAAGCGTTTGACCGTGTTGGAACCGCATCTAGCAAGCATCGATGCACCAGACAGCACATTGTAGCATCTGACTGGATACGGTTAACATTTACTCGATGTTCTGGACACCTGTGACTGGCCGTGTTGTAGATATTGGTCTCATACGAATGCATCTTCACCATGAAAATCCGCGGGCTGTTCCAGGTCGAATGGACAACCCAATTCATAACCACACAATCTTGAGGTATTCAATTACTTTAAATTAAAATATTCACTTTACTTTACGAAACTTTAAAAATTCAAAGCTTCAAAAATGATTGAAAGATTGAAAAAACTCAACGTCGTAATTTTGCAGTATTTTGAAATGATTTAGCAGTATATAAAATTAATAAGAATTAATGTTCAACCGTATGATAACAAAATGAATATTACATATATAATCTTTCATGAATGTAAAATGTTTTTTTTTTTAATATTTACGAAATTGTCTTTTTTTCGTCTATATGTATTTCCTTCTTCACAATGAACCGTTGAGACCAAAGGATGTCGTTGGCTGCACAATATATTATTGCAACAATATATTATTTTCTGGGTTGACGATATCGACCATGTAAGCCTATTGTTTCGCAACTGGAAATGATTCGTGATGAAAAATAATAGCTCGTTGAATGGAACGACGACGGTTAAAAGTTAATTTTTACATTGCATCGCTAATTTCATTAGGTTGTAACGTATCCAATTATTGAAAAAAAAAAATTAATTTTCGTTTTATAATATATTGGCCACGTGTACAGTATCAGCTTTATGTGATAAAATTATGCACCGCTATATAATAAGATTGATAGCATGTCATAATATCATACTATAACGTATCACCGACAAAATATCCCCCAAACAAAACACCATTGTTTGGGTTCGTTTGCGTGTTTTTGTGTATTTTTGTATGTTTTTTTGGGTTTGTTCTTTTCTGGACGTTCGATTCGAGTTCAGCGTTCTTAAAAAAAGAGGAAATATGCTCTGCTCCCAGATCGAATTTTTTTTTAGTGTGGCTGTGTACTCAGCGTCATTCCTCACATTTCATGCACTATTGCGTTGACGAATGAATTTGTACGTTGTTGTACGGCCTATAATTTTTATGTTTACGAGATCCGGGTAAAACGAACTCCCTAAAAACTGGAAAAAAAAAGAAAACGAAAATAAAAAATTCGCTCGAAAGCGTTATCGGCTATTGCAACAATATATCAGTGCACTATGCTACTTATGCACTATTTATACTATTGTAAAATTTATTTTACAATTTTATTTACTTATTTTTTATTTGTTTTATTTATTATTTTATTAATTTTAATTAATTAATTTTACAAATTGTATTTTATTTATTTATCAAATTCTATTTGACTTGAAAATATTTTGAATTTTAATGCAAAGTACGATTTTGTTTCGATTATGATTTTTTTCAATTTAAACGTACGAATGATGCGATATAATTTTTTATAAAAAAAAGTAAAGTTTACTAGAAGGTACACGCAATTGGCGATCACTATACGGTCTATAATTTCCATGTTTATGGGATCCGGGAAAAAGTGATAAACGAAGATGGAGAGAAAGAAAAGATCAGACGTGCGGAAGAGAACGTGATACGAGAAACGTCAGTGATGAAATGGGCAGCTTTAGGAATGCGCCGAGCTATTGTACGTTCGAAATCTCGCGGTTTGCTGGTTTCCTTCCACGGTCGTACGGACAGGACTTTCGAGAGAAATCGTCGAGTTTCCACTTTCGTTGGACGGAAAAGCTTTTTACCCACAATTGTTTGCGAGAATTCCCTGGGACTCTTGCTTTCTCTTTTTTTTCCCGTCTTCCAGCTTCGATTTGCAATCTCGTGCGAACTCGTCGGATGTTGGATCTCTCACGACATTCGTGTGCATCCCATTTCGAAAGTCCTTCCTCCATTTTTTTTTATCGAAACGTTTACCAGGTAGAAAACATCGTCTTCACATTAATTTTTTTTTGCTTGCTTGAAGCACAAAATTACATCTACTGATGCACAGAATATGAAATTTTTAAACGTAAGACACTCGGTTCTGAATTTATTGTTAACGAAAATCGCAGCGACGATTCAGATTTTATTAATTTGTAAAATTGTTCGAAGATACGACTGAGGAACATATTTGTTTAAAAGTGATAACATGCTGAGATTAATTAAATTGAACAGTTCCATTTTATTAAATTACATAATTGTTCGAATAATTTAGACATTGACATTAGATATATCAAATACCTTCAATTAATTAAGAATTTATTGTAAATTGACAAAAAAACATTCTCTGTGGGATGAATTTTTTCAAAAGTGCATCACGAGCATCAAGACACAATATAGAATTTTCTGTTGACCACGAAGAGAAACGAAAAATTGTCTTCGATATTTTTATAAAAACAAAAATAACAAAATTAAAACATAGAAATTTTTCAACGTAAGGCACTCGGTTCTGAATTTATTTTTAACGAAAATCGCAGCTACGATTCAGATTTTATTAATTTGAAAAATTGTTCGAAGATACGACTGAGGAACATATTTGTTTAAAAGTGATAACATGCTGGGATTAATCAGATTGAAGAGTTCAATTTTGTTAAATTACATAATTGTTCGAACAATTTAGACATTGACATTAAATACTTTCAATTAATCAAGAATTTCTCGTAAATTGACTAGAAGAAACATTCTCTGTGTGATGGAATTTTTCAAAAGTGCAATACGATCAAAGGACACAATATACAATTTTCCAATTTTTACAATAAAAATTGTCTTCAATGTTGTTATCAAAACAATATACAATTTACAATATATAATATAAAATTTTCCAATTTTTACAATAAAAATTGTCTTCAGTGTTTTTATCAAAACAAAAATAACCAAATTAAAACATGGAAATATAAATAAAAGTAAAATTTACTTCAAATGCTGCTTGGTTAACACAAAATTTGACATTATGAACAAAGTAAAAAAAAACGAGTTTTTTAATGGAACTGGAACTGATCTAAACTGATTATTGTTGACAGATGTCTAATCTCTGTGAAACCACTGAAATCTGCTGTCATTATGAAACATTAATCACAACCAAAGCCATCTCTTCAAAGCAGACAAAATTAATTTGTACTCCAACATCCAACTTCCAACTTCATAATAATAATATGAGCATAAAAGTATTGAATTTTTATTATTTTTAATAAATTACATTGTATTATCATTGTGTTATATTCGAAGTTAACAATTCGAAATAGAGCAAAAAAATAAATAAACAAATACTTCCGGTATCTTAATACTGCAAATTTATCGTGAAGTTCTTTCGACATTGTATTCGGTGGGGTTTCAAGTTTCTTCGCTACAGAAAATAAATAAGGTGAGTCAAGCACTGAGAGAAACGTTTTCCGAGGCTGCCTCAATCTGCTTCTTTTATTTTCCTCGTCTGCTCATAATTCATATTTCTCTCCATACGATTCCATGGTTCCCTCCTTCCAGCGACAAAATGACTCCCGTTATAAGACGTACCAGGGTGTGTCGCTACAGAAGAACTCTATTAAAAATGAAGAGAAAATTCATGTACAAAAGTATCGTATAAAAAATTTCAAGCTCGAAGGAACTCTTTGGGGTCTAGGAAGTGGGGCTTTCAATTAAAAAAGTATATTATTCAATTAAAGTATATATAAAAAATATTTTTTATATTTTTTATATTTTACAATTAAAAAATGTGAATTTTTTCGATGTTTATCAAAAGGGTTATCGATAAATAGTTGTAACAGAATAAAATGAGAATAACATGAATATATAAAAGAAATAAAATAAAATAAAATAAAATAAAATAAAACAAAATAATAATAATAATAATAATAACAATAATAATAATACTAATATAAAAATACCAATAATAGTGATAATGATAATAATAAAGATTTCGTAAATAATAATGAGAATCCGGGAATCACAATTTTAGCCTAGCAGGTGTGCCCAAAGTCTGGTCTTGAAAATATTTATACTGGTGGAGAGAATAAGGGAGCGAATGAAAAAGGGAGGGGAAAAGGATGACGAGAAGGAAAAAGAGAGGAAGAAAGAGGCAAACAAGAAAATGGAAAAAAAGAATGGGAGGGAAGAAGCGTGACAAGGACAAAGTGAGGGAGGAAAAAAAATAGGGGAGGATCGGGGCTAACGAGAGGAGAAGGGAAACAGAGGGTGCGAGGATAAGGGAGGGAGAGTTTTGGAGAATTGGAAAGAGAGAGACAGTCGGAGACGGAAAAAAAGAGCAAAACAAACTGGGGGAGAAAAGGCGAAAGAGGGAATACGAAGGGTTGAGGGTGGAGGGTGAGAGATAGGTTGCGCAAAGTTCGCGCGAGTAAAGGATCCTCTGATCCAGCCGCCAGGCACCAAATCCATAATTCTTCGCGCACGTCGGGTGTCCTACCTCTAGGACCAAAGATTTGGCTCCTTTCCATAAACGTGAAAGGGATGACTTCTTACCACTGTTGCTGTATCTCTTCCTACATTACTCCAGCCTCCCTGCCTGGGTAAGTGAGCATAGACAATGATCTATAATATGGTGCGTAAAAATGTTAGTTTACGAAAATTTTCGATTATTTAATAGGCAACGCAATTTTAAGCAAATTTGATAAAATATAAATTTATCAAATTTAAAAATTTGATAAAATATAAATCATATTATTTTGCCATAATTTATCATTGTTTTTTTTAAACAATTATTTTTAACAATAATCATGTTATTGTTACCCTAATTTATCATTGTTTTTTAACAATCAAGTTTATTTAGCAATTTCAGATACCTATTTATTTTTATGAGTTCATAAGAGGTTTCGAGCAAAACGTTCATCAAGTCCGTCCGGATTACGATGTACATGTTTAACTTTACAAATAGCGAATTTAATAATAAATTAACTCTTAGAAATGTTTATTTTTTTCTTTCAATAATAATTAATAAGTTAATGATAATATAATAATAAGTTAATAATAAGTTAACAATAATAATTAATATAAAAATAAGTCGATAATAATAATTGATCATTCAATAATAATAAATAAGACAAATTCAATGATATTAGGGTGTGTTCGACTGAGATTTTGTCAGTGTCTATACATCCATTCTAACTGACCAACAACAACATTTTTTCAACAATAACAAAAATTCAATATATATTGCGTTTTCCATTGATTGCTGGTTAATTCATGATTAAAATAAATATTTCACTGTTTTATAAAGTGACTGCCAACACGATAACACAGTCTATCTATTTGAAACTTAGCCTAAACGATCGCTTGATCCTAGAATTTTAATTAATGATACAATATTTTCAAAGTTCGCGATAATTTAGTTTCATACGTTTTGCAACTATTAATATCTGCAAGAGGTGTTTCCCCATTAACGATGGTGTTAAATTCATAATTTCGTATCTACTAAAAATTGTAAAAAATCCTGAAATAATTCGTGTATTATTATTCCCAACTTTTTCACACGTTTTACCAATTTTTTGAATATTCTTTCAGTAATAAATTAACAAACAATGGCCATTTCTTATTTCACTGTATCTTCATTATATCCGAATGATTCGTAGCAGTGGCAGCAATTTATCATGTGAATCGTTGATTTACTAGTCACTAGCGATAAAAGTAATTTAAAAAACAATTTTATTTAAAAATATAGCATCACGATTTGCGGAAGAAAAACACAGCTAAATTGAAAAATTATTATTGAATGCACTTCGACGTAACAATAGGATTGTTTATCCAGAGGCACTGGAGTATGAAAATCCCTTGGCTCGATGATGGAAATTTTCAGTCTACCCATGTGGCTGCTTCTTTCCTCAACCTCCGATCATACCAGCATGTGGAACGCTGCGAGACTCCTCGTGCTGCACGACCGCTGATATCAAGAGATTTATTCCTACGGGGTTTGGGGACATGCAAAAGATCGCAGCTGTTGTTCGAAACCGTTCAATCTTTTCGTTGAACGACATTTTTAACTTCTTCGAATGGATCGTTTTAAATTGTCGCTGCTCGTCCATTCTATACCATATATTTGAATAAATTAATTTCGTAAGTACTCATTTAATTCGGTTCGGATTAATTTTAGTAAGTAATAATTTAATTCGACTTGATAGTTTTTATCCAGAAACGTTTTGCCACATATTTAATGAAAAAATTATTTATTTGAGTAATCCCAATACTTTTTTACGTTCAATAAAACGAAATACCTGGTTGAGCAAAATTAATTTATTAAGTAAGAAAAAATTTATCATATCCAATGCAATGGGCAGGCGAAAAATCAATCAATAAAAAAAATTTTTAAACCCCAAATTTCATTGAAAAATTCATATAGATTTTGATTTTTGCGATATGGCAAAAAATCCTACGATATGTTAGGCTTGAAATAGTATATTTTCAAGAAAAAATATAGTTTTCATGAACAGCACTATTTGCCTACCTTGAAGACAACTGACGCCATTTTGACCATCGCCACCGATTAAATAGTGTTGGAGTAGATTCGGGCAACAACACGTGACAACACGAATTCGATTTTCAATGATATACCCTACAAAATATACCTGGGGTCCACTGGACCCCGAGTGACCATTACGGGTTAAGGGATTTATTATAATTATAATACAATATTACAATTATTCATTATAATTATAACAAAAATAAAAAATTTCAAATTTCAAAAACAAGTTTAACAATTTGATGAAAAAGTGTATGAATTTGTTCGAACATGTCCAGATTTTGTGACCTTTTTTCTAAGTCCCCCTTAAGGAAAAGTCACGAGACAACGCGCAGAATTTCTCTGGCTTTTCCATCTGAGATTTTCGCTCAATGGCCAGAAAATATGAAGGCCTGGATTATCCCTTTTTTTTCTTTTCACAGGCATGACCAATCCGAAGATTTGGGTGATATACTAAAATACATTTTGCTTCGTCGTGACTGGTCACTGAAGTGCACGTTTTTGCGACTCGCGTTGCTCGTACCAGTACGTCATGGTTCTTGCGTTTGTACGCTTGTTGCTTCGTCAGTTCGCCTCTTCGTGTATGAGGGTTCCTACTCGTGCTGATTTGCAGCCGTAAATTCTTTTATACCGCGTAACTCAACGAGTAATCTTGGAAATGTAGAGCCTTCATGAACGTGCATAATTGCTAAGGCGAACAGATGCCTAGTGCGAAGATTAAAACCATGTTTATATGCAAACGGCGCCGAATAACCTTAACACCATCTACCCGTCACACTTCCAGCTTGCCTCGTTGGATAAGATAGAAAATATCGAGGTTTCATTAATCATTCTTATTTTATGTTCACACTCAGAAAAACCAACTTTTTTCTTGTTTCATTCTAGTTGAAATTTCTAGTTTCTAGTTTCATTTTAGTTGAAATTTTTGGTTTCTAGTTTCATTTTAGTTGAAATTTTTGGTTTCTAGTTTCATTTTAGTTTATATTTTTAGTTTCTAGTTTTATTATAGTTTATATTTCTAGTTTCTAGTTTTATTATAGTTGAAATTTGTAGTCTCTAGTTTTATTCTAGTTGAAATTTGTAGTTTCTAGTTTTATTCTAGTTGAAATTTGTAGTTTCTATTTTCATTCTAGTTGAAATTTGTAGTTTCTAGTTTTATTCTAGTTGAAATTTGTAGTCTCTATTTTCATTCTAGTTGAAATTTCTAGTTTCTAGTTTTATTCTAGTTGAAATTTCTAGTTTCTAGTTTCATTCTAGTTGAAATTTTTAGTTTCTAGTATCATTCTACACTACGCACATAAAATAGAGGAGGAGAAAAAAAAATTCGAATTTTTTGGTGACTTTTGACGGCCTGTATTTCAGTGAAAAATCATCGTACCGGAATGAAAAAAAGCATTTTATAGCTCCAAGATTCTAGTTTTTCGATCTCTTGGCCAAAAATATTTAGGAGCCATGTTTTTCACGCAATCCAAATAAATAGCCCGGAAAGAAAATTTTCCAAATGTGTAGCCTTTGTTTTCGATACTCCACGGGCTCAAAAAAATTTTTGGCGGTTAAACCATCACATGGATCGGATAGCTTGTTTATTCAGCTTCAATTTCCTTTTTTTAAATTTTGTGTCCGACCATTTTTTGCGGAGATATCCGACATTAAATAAAAAAGGATCTTTTTTCCTTCAACCATCAATATCTCAGCAACCAATGATCGTAGAGGAAATAGAAGGGCAGTTTCGTAAACAAGAATGAATGTACTATGAAATTCTATCAAAACCTTTGAGAGAAAAAAATTTGTTTCCACCCAAAATATCGATTTGAAAACGGTTGAAAAATTCGACTTTTTCCCTCGTTTTGGTAAATCGATCGCATCTTCACTAATATTGGTGTGGAGGCTAACGGCGCTTAGAGATTTTTATACCTTAATGTACCCCCAATAGCCCTGTGAAACGGCAAATAAATCCATCGAGCGGTTTTTTTTTCCCGAGTGATCAAAGTTTACGAAAAATTTAACAAAGCAAAATTTTTATTTCTGAAAATCGCATAATTTTTCGTCATGTCGAAAGTATTTAAAAAAAAAAGAAGAAACAGGTATCTGTTTTCTACTCGGCAATTCGCGATGTGCAGAATTATTTTAATGGTTTTCTAGTCTGAGCCTCGCAATGAGAAAACCGCAGACTCGAAATTCCCACGGGAGTTTAAAAAAGAAGTGCATTAGGTGCGACGAGATTCGCAAAGAGAAGAGATATGAAAATGTGAGACGGAGGCTACAGACCGAATGACGACAACTGATTAGAGTAAGTTCAGAGTAATACGCCATAGTTTTTCATAAAATTTGTAAAATTAAACAAATTTTGTTAAAATACTTTATTCTTATTTATTTAAACGATTTGCTATATCTAAAAGATTTTATTTATTTTTAATATTTTATTTATTATTTATTCATTATTTTTAAAATTTACTAACTTTTCAATTTTTAGGGTTCCGTACCTTCAAAGAAAAAAAAGGAACCCTTACAGCATCACTTTGTTGTCCGTCCGTCCGTCTGTCTGTCAATACTCTTTATTTCGTGAACGCATGGAGATATCGAGTTGAAATTAAAACCATATACTTAGGTCTACGATCCCTCGAAGCTCTGAAAAAATCAAACTTCGAAGTTAACTTAAAAAAAATATTCGGCCGTTTATGCCGCAAAAAAATGTATATTTCAACTCTCAAGGGAATCAAAATTAGCCACTTCATTCTATCACATATTTTAGAAGATCCAAAAAATCGAGTATGAGTCTCCCTAGAATTCATAGACGCAGAAATAAATGCTTTTATTTCACCAGATAGAAATTTTTGAAAAAACAATAAAACATATTAACATTCTGTTAATAAATAAATATAACCAAATTTATATTTATACAAATACAAGTGAATAAATAAAACTAAACAATAATAAAATATATTAACATTTGAATAACAATAATAAAAATATATGTTTTATAAAAATGTTTCATCTTTGAAAAATCGCGGTTTTATAAATTTATATAATCTCTTTCCTGCTCACGTGTCAAGTGGTACATCTTTTACAAGTCTTTAATAGCAAGCCTGGTAAAAGTGAAGAGTAAAAAGTTAAGTAGAAAAGTGTATGCGACGATATTGTATTACCTCTAAATTCATTTCCTTTGACAGAGAACGGAGGGTGCAAGGACTTAGCACGGAACTGACATAATACGATACCGTCGAGGCGAAGGTACGGAGATGTTGTACGTCATAGCAATCGTTCGTTGAATAATTTGATAGCAGTTATGTAGCCAGGGTCGCTACTTTGCACTATACATTTTTTTTTCGCTTCCCCTTATGCCTCATGCACTCTATATTTCGTCGTTCAAATACTGTGTTTCGAATCACTATTTCCTGGTGCAATATTACATCGACCGTATTGACTTCCCTTTGAATCGTTACATCCATATTATTCGTTGTATACGTTATATTATTATATCAAATATAATATAATGTAATATAATGTAATATAATGTAATGTAATGTAATGTAATGTAATGTAATGTAATGTAATGTAATGTAATGTAATATAATGTAATGTAATATAATGTAATATAATGTAATGTAATATAATGTAATATAATGTAATATAATGTAATGTAATATAATGTAATATAATGTAATGTAATATAATGTAATATAATGTAATATAATGTAATGTAATATAATGTAATGTAATGTAATATAATGTAATATAATGTAATGTAATATAATGTAATGTAATATAATGTAATGTAATGTAATATAATGTAATATAATGTAATGTAATGTAATATAATGTAATATAATGTAATGTAATATAATGTAATATAATGTAATGTAATGTAATATAATGTAATGTAATATAATGTAATGTAATATAATTTAATGTAATGTAATATACTGTAATATAATATAATAATATATTCAATATAATAGAATAATAAAACAATATATTAAATATGATATAATATAAATAAATATATTATATAATAATACTAGCCATCTTCGCCAGTTTCGCTGACCGTAAATTTACATAAAATGAATATTTTTCATAATTCTTCATGTAAGAATAATAATTTTATTTTCAAATCTTAACTACAATAAATTTAATAAAACGATAAATTAAAAACAATAACTCTGGTAATGCAACCATTGCAATTCACATTAGTTTTTTTCATCGATTTCATTATCTTTCTTTCTTTTCTCTAGCGAGTGAAGAGTATCACCCACAAAAATAATATATCGATCCGATCACTGTCGAACTTTACAGAATCACTCGTCAGGGAAATCTGAAAATTGCCTGTACATTTTATCGAAAACGTTCCAGCCGTTTCTGAGTCTGTGAGGACCACACATTTTCTATTGTTGATATAGATTATTATTTTTATATTATTTATTGTTTAAATTGTTATTACTATGTTATTATAATTGTGTATTATTATTATTATTATTATTATTATATCATTATTATTATTATTATTATTATTATTATTATTATTATTATTATTATTATTATTTTTTTTATTATTATTATTATACTATAGAGGCAATATAGGATATTTGAAATACTGCTGGTAATTGGAAATAACTGAGTTTCATGGAAACTAGTAGCGCTATCTCGGTTTTATTGTAATGAAATGTTAAAAGGGGACGTCACTTGTCAGTACGTGAATACAATTTGTCCGTGAAATTTCGTTGAACTCTCGTATGATTATTATGTTTAGCTTTATATGTATATCATAAGCTGGATGAAGTGCTTTGATTTCAAGGATTTGTACATTTGTAAACAGTGAATGGAGGCTTTGTCTAATTACCTCTTGTTGCCAGTTTGGAATACCCGATTTAATAATAATTGAGAATACTACAAATATCAGCTTAGTAACGAGAAAAAAAAGAAAAAAGCAAAAAAATAAATGCAAAGGAAATGGATAGGGCTAAGATAAAATATGATAAGATGAGAAAAATAAATGATAACAAGATAAAGAAACGAAGAAATCAAGACTCAATGAAAACGATGATGGTGGCATTAAAAGTTTGAAATAATAAAAATAGAAATAGAAATAATAATAGAAATCGTAAAAAATAAATATAATACATAATAAATACGAAGTAATAATAATATATATTTGCAACGAAAATAATAAAATAATAATATTAATAAAAATAAAATGGAAATAATAAAAAATGAATAAATATAATACATAATAAATATAAAGTAATAATAATATATATTTGCAACGAAAATAAAACACGATAGAACAATCTTCCCTAATGGAGAAATATCATAGTTCTCAGTAGGTCAGAAAAAATCTCGCTTTTCAAGATACGATTACTTCGAAAGAGAAATACTTTTTTCCCGTCTCATATCTTCACGTCAAAGGAATATTTCGTCAAGGATGATACGATCTTGGTTGGCGACAGGATCGAATTGGCCGTCCGGAAAATGAGGTTTGGCGTTACCCGAGCTAAATTGGCATTTCAATTTTTAACCGAGCGAGATTGAGACTCCGAGCTGGAAGAAAGTACAGAATGAGAAAGAAGGATTGGAAGGAAATTCTACTGCTGGAAGTCGAGCATAGCGTTACACTGGAAATTGAGATCAGGATGAATCAGGAACATTCCCATATCTTTTTCCTTCTTTTTATTCATATCTTTATTCCTCTATTTTCTCAATTTATTGAGACTTTTTGTTCACGTTTTATCAGCGAATTTCGATTACTGATAGTCAAATCTTCTTTTTCAATAAATTATGTTTTTAAAATTTATTTGTCTTTTTTAAATTTGTATATTATTATTGAAATTATAAAATTCGATTTTTTTGCTATTTCTATTATAAAGTAAAATGATATTCTACGTTAAAGCCCCTTATCAGGAAGATACTTGAAGTGTTATTAACGAGCATACTTCGATGTCGATGACGTCAAACAACATCCACTATTCATTCCTTTCACAGCGAGCGAAATCGTTTTAAGCTGGAGACTAAATTTAAATTTTATTTACCTAGATTGTTTTGTAAAACTTTTATCAATCTGTCCGGAAAAACGATTCGATGGATCAATTGGAAAATTTGCAGGGCTTTTGAGAGTCCAGTAAGTAAAAAAAAACATCTGGTAACATAAAAACTTTTCCTAGGGAAAAGTCTCCTTAGACTTTTTCCCAGAACCTTTCTATTCGTTTCTGATAAAAATGTTGTATTTCCTCTAAACCTAAATTTCAAAAAAGCACTGAAAATTCAATTCTTGGTAAATGAATTTTCAAATCTGTGTTATGAGGCTCAAAAATACTTTTTATCAACAATTTTTCAGAAAGGAATAGATATAGCTGGTATTTATTTACTGAAACAGAAAACCAACAATTTTCTCAATTGTCGTATATTTTTCTTCCAATTATACTAAAAGGATCGTTAAAAAAGTCTTTCTAAACATATTTTAGAGTCCATTTATTTTTTTGGATTATTACGAGTAAGTACGTCTGTTTTTTAACACTTTTCTTCTAAACCTAGAAGGAGTTATAATTTAACGATTTTTTCTGCTTTTTCTTAGTTCGCTCAGATGAAAAATGTATGACAATTGAGAAATGTTTAAGTTCCTTCGTTTTAGTCAAGAATTTCAAGCTGCATTTTTTACGTCGATTCGAGACTGCAGTGGCAATGCGCTGATGACACAAGCAGATAATTCTTTAGTTATTAATTGTTTCCTTTTTAAAATAAATTTTGAATCCATTTTAAAATGCATTGAAAATTTTCGTATATGTCGAAGGGAAAATGAAAAGTAATATTTTATTGAAAACATTTAATTTTTATGAAAAGAATGTGTAAAAGGGACGAAATTTGTTTTTCGAAAATGAAGATCATATTCCGATTCTCTCTACATCAAATATATCATCAAATTACATATATCTCGTACGTGAAAGCCCCATAAAAAAACAGACAGTGAAAATTTGTTCCATTAGCACACTCAATAAACAAGTAAGTTTGAAAATATCAATTTTTAGAGTTATATGAAATAAAATTGATTTCCAAACTCGGCGGAAATCCCTATGAATAATTGCTAAAAATAATAACAATTATTTTTGGACTGCGGGGTTATATTGTTTCTCTCCTGCCATCGGAAAAGAAGAGCTCGCTAAATAAATAATGAACTTTTCGCTCGACAGCAAATTCCAATTTTACATTCATTAATAACCTACTGACGTAGAAATAATTAATTAGGACGGAATTCACGTGGCGAAGAATGAAAAGCGATACCAGCGGATAATTACGATCTGGATGCTTTGAAACGTTCTGTTTTTTCTGTAGAAAATATTCAACAAACGAAGTATCAATATTTATAATTATACGTAAATCGTGCTATATACTTAAATCGATGGTGTTTCCTTTGAACGCGTTGTTTGATTTCTTTTCGGTATTTGTCGAAGCAAACAATTCATCTATTATTTTATTTAATTACCATTAGCTAGCAAATAGTGCTGTTAACAAAAATTATATTTTTCTCTTAAAAATATACTATTTCAAGAGTAACATAGCGTAGGTTTTTTTGCCATATTGCAAAAATCAAAATGTATATGAATTTTTCAATGAAAATTGAAGTTTTTAAAATCTTTTCGTTCCGATTGTTTTTTCGCCATACTAAAATTTTACAACGAAATAAAAAACAATTGTATTACTCGACAACCATATGAAATAGAATACTGGTGCAAGATTTGCATCAACAAATCAAGTAGAACGCAAATAGCAACAAGTTTTCGGCGTGGGGTCCAGTGGACCCCATGTGAATATTACGTGTCTCTTTATTTGGAGACCTGTCAAGCTAATTAAAAACCTATTAAGCCCAATCAGTCGCTTGTTTCCAAACCTTCATTATATATTTCCATAATCCCCAACTATTTGGTTCCATTTGTTGCCAACAATTACGATTTGCAAAAACGTATCGCATTACCACCACACTATTATTATCCGATCACGACCAGTAATTCCTCAACGTTTCAGAAACATTAGCAAGTTTTTCATGCCTATCCAGTGATACGTTAAATTAAAGAGCTTACACAAATAATGAGAACGAACAGTAGAACCGATACTCGAGCTCAAGGATAAAATTTCACCAAGCGCCAGATGTTGATGGCGCAGCATCCAGTCCAATATTAGAGCTTCGTTAAAACGGAAAAAGGAATCTCTCCACCCCCCTTTTTATGGCACTTTACACCCCTAGCTCTCTCTGTCTTACCAAGCAGCCTGGACCATTTGAAAAAAGACGTATAAAGCCACTTTCAGGTGGATGCCAAGATGTCATTGGGGGGCGAAAGAAAAAAGGGGTTGGGATAGTTGGATAGTATATAGGATGCAAATAAAGAATGGGGGCCCATAGACGCCGAGATGTGTCTGGTATCTCAGCATAAAAGCTTCTCGCGAGCTTGGGAAGTAGCTGGATGCTGGGAGGGGCAGGAAGGGGGGGGGCTTAAGGAACCCGAGCTTTTCTCGTTCTTCTTCGTTCTTTCGCTGCTATTTCTTAGCGAGCTCGTTTTTCGAGGGTGCTCGTGTAAAGAGACCAAACATGGAGAGAAGAGATAAAGAGAAGGGAGGGTGCAAGGGGGGGGAGGGCTCGTATACCTCTGAAAGAAGGAAATAACGTTACGTGCTGAAAGAACAAAATAACACAGGAAAGATCACACGTTGGGCTTCTATGTATCGTTCTTCGTTGTTGGCTCGAGTCAAAGTTCACCATTTTCCATTGTTGGGAACTTTGGCGAACAACTCGAAGCTCACAGTGATTTTTGTACGGGTTCACGTTTTCTTTTGACACGCGAGTTGAGTCGGGGTCATCCGGGTCTAGTGGATGCACTTTCCTATTGGAAAGGTTAGGATTGAAAAATAAGGGTTAGGTAATATATACTCGTTAGAGAGAAATTTTTATTTGATTTTATTTTATTTATTTAATTTTTTCGGGTAGTGTTGAAATTTCGAAAATTTAGAAAAATTGTCGTATTTTTTAACGTTTTTTTGAAGTGTGAATATAAATGCTCTACCAATCGAAATGAAATTTGATAATTATTGATAGTAATAATCTACTAGCCTTATAATTTAATGATTATTAATATTAATGCTTTGACTATTAATATTAATTCCTTGTAATTTAGTAATTATCATTTTTGATAATTTTGAAATTTAATGATCATTTATTAAAATTAGTTACATATTATAAAATCATGGGAAAAAGAAATTGTCGATGTACTCGACGATACGTGACGTTAAGGCGAAGCGGACATTTCATTCGTTCGACTATCATGACTAATCTTCGAAATTCCTCCTTTGTACGAGTCTAGATTTCTTGCCCCTTTAAGCATACTTCGAGATCTCGTAAGGGCGTCAACAGAAGAGACGTTGAGGGGTTGAACTATTAGGGTAATTGCAGAAAATAATTAGTCCTTTGAAGCAACGACAATTGCAGTGGAAAATACAACATGTAGCGCATAAATCGCAGAATGAAGCCTGACCTATGATTGCGACGATAGTAAAACGTTAAGATTCTACATAAGTCCAGATTTTTTTAAAAATCGTTTTTTTTCACATATTATTATTCTTTATTGTTTTAGGTGGATTTCTGTGGAAGTTAATTGTAAAAATTCTCTATAAATCAAAAGTTATTATAGAAAACGTGACTGCCCAATAAAAGGGCCTGACGTGCCCCTTGAAACTTTAAACGAGTTTTTCTCAAAAGTACTTTTTCTGATACGGTCTGCATGATAACTCATACAGTTTTAAATATTTTTTTGTACATCAAAATTGAAGTTTAAAAATGAAGATTATATATTTAAAAATTTTTTTTTTATACAACGGGTATGGCCTTATTACGAACAGTGGTCTGAATAAGGCCCAGAATACACTTTTTTTTAAAAAGCTTATAGTTAATAGTGAACATTATTTCCTAAATCAAAATTATTCTTAATACGTTGATTATTGAATAAAAGATTAAATAATCATTTTTATTTTATTTCAACATTCATAGTTTTTTTTGTACTTGAAAACAAATGAGATGGGCCTTACATGGTTCAAGTACCTTCTACACATATATATTCGTAAAGGAGCAAATATGCCTCGAAATATTTTGAAATTGTTTGTCATCAAGATTGTGCAGCCTCTTTTGAATCACCATTATAAAAAAAAGTGAGATAGAACGAGAATGCAGGTCGGCGAATAGGGAATGGGTAAACCTGGTGGCCATAAATTTAACGGCTCTGTCGTTAAAAAGCCATAACCTTGGGCGAGAATGATGCAGAGATCCATCTGGTGTAGTATCCATTCTTCGAGTTTTATCTCTTAGCTCCTCATCTTTCTTGCTTCGAGTCGAACGTTTCTCCATCTCGCATTGAGCCATTTTGGATCTGGTTGAAGGGAAGAGGTTTCGAGCGCTTCCGGGTCTTTACGAGTCACTGGGATTTCCATCCTAAATCGATCGGTATTCAACACCGACAATGGCCAATGCAATCCGCAATATACTTACAATGCTCGACCAACGTCGTCAGCAGCTTTTCAACGTATCGTACATCGCATTTTGGCAACGACGATTTTTTTCGAAAACTCGTTGAATTTTTGTTACCACCTGGTCATGATAACGTCAGAAAAAACTCGAAAAAACGTTATCTCAAGTCCAGGCAAAATTCAAAAGTGAAGACATTGAATGGTCGACGTAAACATAAAAATTTATGCTTCATCCAGTAAAGCCTTAATTCAGATCTACTTGTAATCAGTTTTTTTTTTCATTTATTTCGCTATTTATTAATAACAGATTTTTAAATATATTTTTGGCCTCGAAAATTTCATGTTTTTGTTGCAGATTATTTTTTTTGTAATACATTATTTTTTTTGTCCACCAAATACTATACGTATAAATTATGCTAATAATTGACAAAATTAATATCACGAGTATTTTTACTAAACCAAACTTTTATACAAGTAAATTCATATTATAAAAAAAGGTTTTCATTATTTAGATGCACGACAAAGCTAAAATGGTCTCGTTTAAAGCTTTTCAAAAATGGTCTTCGAAAGGTCTTTGGGTTTTTACTGACCTCAAGACCTAAAGATCTAAAAAATAGTGGCAAAGGGGAGTGGGGGCTCGGATATAAAAATCGATAAAACAAAGCAAGACACGTGCGCACTACTGGAGAAAAATGTTTTTTTTGCGTTAACAATAAAAAAAACTACCGTAGAGATGATGCGAGGGAAGGAACAATCATGAAGATTTATTAAATTTCTTTGGGTTAGTAGATATATTAAATTTGTTTAGGTTAGTAAATATATTCAATTTGTTTCGGTTAGTAGATATATTCAATTTGTTTCGGTTAGTAGATATAAAAAATTTGTTTGGGTTAGTATATATATTAAACTTGTTTGGGTTAGTAGATATATTAAATTTGTTTGGGTCAGTAAAAATATTCAATTTGTTTGGGTTAGTAGATATATTAAATTTGTTTGGGTCAGTAAATATATATATATATTCATTGTGTTTGGGTTCGTATATGTATTCAAATTGTTTGGGTTAGCAGGTAAATATTGAATTTGTCTTTCATGTGTATTAAATTTATATTTTCATACACAAGAATCAAGGATTACTCGAAGTTTAGAATCACGCTGAATTTATGAAACAATAGGAATATAGCATCCTGCTTTATATCTTGCTTGTTATAGTTGCTATTGCATATACGTTTATGATAAACCGAGAACTTATGATTATCCGCTGGGGGTGGAGGGAAGCTGAGAGAATATTTTTATGACCAGCTTTTACATGGTTCGTAAACTCGAATATTACACTGGAAGGTATTATAAGGGAGCATGGTCTCAAATTAACAGGCACAAGGATGCTCATATCAGAGCAAATGAGTGAAGAGCTGGATCACGAGTTGTCGATAAAGTGGAACTTTTATTAATAGGATTAGAGAATACTCGGAGCTTCAGTAATTCAGTCAGGATTTTTATTATTTTATCTGAATATTAATTATCTCATTAGAACGTGTTTTTTTAAGGAACTAAAATAAATTTTCCAATTTTTTCAGTTTTTTTAACTTGTTTCACGATCGAACAATTGGAGAAGAATGAGGGGTGATAATTGTCTTTTATAATATCTATGTGTTGAATTTTTAAATACGTTTGTTCTTCTCATTATCTTAGTTAATTGCTAAACAAATTTGTTGTTGTGAAAAAAAATATTCAAAAGGTTTTATATAGGGAGGAGGGTGTGGAATTTTTTAAGTATTTAAAAAAGTTGATTTTTTCGAGTTTTCAATCGATTGACTTCAAGTCTGGAGATTGACTAGGTCCCTCAAAAAATTGATGATGATTTGACCGATTTTCGTTAGTTATCCGTTTGATCGTTTTTTTCTTAGTTAATTACAAAAATGTTATTCATAAATCGGATTGACTTACCCATATGAAGTATTAGATGTTTGCTATTATTATTTATGATAGTAGTGATTTCATGATTTACATACTTATTCTATATGATTACACGAATCGATGGACCCATCCATCGTGGAGTTCGTCTTTTTAAGCAACAAAAAAGCATTAATGTCTCTCATCAGGCAAATTTGGTTCATTCGCACACGAGTGATTGATGGAGGTTGGTCGCAGTCTACCGTGCGAGAGTAAAATATGCTGTGGGAGCCGAGTGTGTATAGTCTCACTTAAAATCTAATTTCCACATGTCCAATCCAGAAGACCGCCTCAGTGCAATATTTTATCTATATTAAAAAAAAATTTCAAATTGGGATCCCTATATAAATCGAGTTGTCTCAAATTGCTGATTTTTAAGTTTTGTTTAAACACTAATTACATCGAGGTATTTAAGAATATTTATATTTATGACTATTGGACAAAAAGTTAGTCCAAAATGGAATTTATTTGTTGTTATTTTCTCATTGATTGGGTTATAAATGATGATATAATATATTACGTGCTTGAGTCGAAGAGAATATATTTCTCCTTTTTTCATCAGTCTCGTAATGGTTAGAAAAAATAATCTTGCAATTTTAGCTAACTATGAGGAAATGAAAAAAATAAAAAATGTTCATTAAAAATACTGTTACTTTTATTAAATCGTCTGACAGTCCTGAATTTGTATAAATATGAAGATAAAAAAGTATTATTTTTCTTATCGAATGCGTTTATGTTTTGATGAAAAACAAAAATTAAAATGCAAAAGAGACTTTTATATTTCTTTTACATTTTAACATTCATGTATAAATGTTCAAGTATAAATCGCAATTTAATATAGATTTTTTTCGCTCTCACATCAGTCTATCCATTTAATAATGTGCAGCATTATATGAAGCCGATGGTTCCACAGGTTACCCTCTCTCTTTGCCTTTCTGGTCGCACTAGTATTTTGTCACAATTTCTTGTGCCATTTGTTCTTATTTCCCGTCAGAGAAACAGAGGATGGTCATTACGAGAAACGTGCCGGTGACTGGTATGTCTCCATGTCCAGCAGTAACAGGTGGCGTTATAACTCGTCCACCATTTCCCACAATTTCTTTTACTTTTCCAAATATGGTTTTTGCGCCTCGTTCGATTTGATATAAGAGGTACTTATCATTGACACGCATCGCCTTCAATCAAAATATCTACCTCATGTACAAGGTGAACAATATGGTTTTCTTTTTACATATGTATATACATGTTTCTTTGTTCTTTAACAGTTTTATTTTTTATCGAATAAATGTTTTCTTCAATTGTTCAATTTTTTGAATCTGTGCATATATTTTGTCGATGTAAAAAAATGGCATTGAATTATTACAGAATAGATAGATAAAGTAATTCTGCATCGAAAAGTCCTTATCGGTTTTTCTCTCCCACTCACCGTTTCGGAATTATAAATTTTTTTATGACAGCCAATGTGGTGGGTCGAGCAAAGCAGTACGCCCCGCCCCTATCACTCGCATTGGCTAAGCTCCGTAGTGGGGATCACAGCGCAGTGGATTGGTCAGCATCGTTATTTAACGATATCTCGGCAACGGAACGTCAGAGAAAAATTTGGATAAGGACTTTTCTTTCACAATTTTCATAAAGTTTTAATTTTTTTGCTTACCGTGACGTTTCGAAGACCTCGTATACGATGTTGAGGAAAGTTGAACGAGAGATATGAAAGAAAGGAGTTAGGAAAAGCGATTTAATATAACCGTGATAAAAGGGGCCTGAAAGCATGTATAAAATCTCGGCAGTTCACCTCGCGTTGATTGTAATTCGTTTCGAATCGATTATTATTCCTAGCTTGGCCATCATTTGTCGAGTGTCGAGAACTAGACAGGGGTAGTATGCAGACGAGTATGGGATAGGACAGGTTGGTGTAGGTCTTCCGTTCGAACGCGTATACCGATGCCGGGTAAAATCACGAGATGTACGTTAAGGGGGTCAGCGGGGGGATTTCACCTCAGAAATATAATTCTGCGCAGCACGCTATTTATTGCCGACGCCGAGCGCTGAAATATTCATGAAATAAACTCCAATGTTTCGTCGCTACGTATGCAAACCTTGCATCCCGTTATTGCATTGTCCCAGTATTCCAGGTAGTTTGCCCATGCAATCCAACTCAGAAAAGGAAAAAGAATCCTTGATTGTTATCAATAATTCTGTACTCCAATGTTGTTGATAACCAGATGGAAATGAGAAGTAGAATAAAACGACATCTGCGTGCTGGAATTCAACATCATGAACACACGATAGTCCTCATAGTGTTTTCAAAATTGAATAACATTTTACATGAAATAAATGCGTACAAATGAAGTGAATTTATTTATTCAAAAATTATTAAAATAATAAAAATTCTCACGACGAGTAGCGATAATTTTTTTTAAGCGCAACAAGTTTGATAAAAATTAATTTACAATACATCGTTTTTACCTCGTTGAAGAGTGTCGAAACAAATACGCTAAAATGATTATGCTTACGATGGGTATTAAATATTCTTAAGTATCGAAAATTTTATATATATATAGGGTGGATCGCGAAAAACGTCACACCTGAATATCTCGATTTAATTTGAATGTACGATCGGAATGTACATATTGGAATTTGATTGGATTGGAAGGACACAGATGACTGTGATAATATTGTATTAGGTCATTTGAAGGTCATACTACGTTACATGGTTGAGTTTGTTCCGATCTCGACTATAATATACAAAGAGAAAAACTAATATGGTTTTTTTATTCTAAAAAATTGTTGATGACCTTAAAAAAATCGAAAAGAAATAAAATGAAAAAAAATATATATATATATATAATACTTTTGTTCGTCTTTCCAAAACATTCAAAAATCGACATATACATATTTCTTATTTTCAAATAAAACAGAGATATTCAGGTGTTCCATTTATCGACACTCACCCTGTATATATATAGATATATATATATACTTTGTTAATTTACATATTTTAATGTTTGGTTTTTCTTTTTCGCCTATAGCTCTCGCTTGCACGTTCTTGACAAACTTTAACTATACTTTTCATCCGTTCTTCCAAAATGTTCGTTTCTGCCATGATAAATAAATCGAGCCATTACGTTCGCATGTGTTTTTTTGTTTTCAATTTTTTTTTAACCACCGCGCGATGGTCCCACATTTTCTACCCTGTGTTACACTCGTAACCCGCAATTATATCGTATCTCGAAACATCGCGCGCGAAAAGCTCTGAAGCTCTGGCGCGATTTTGGCGTACGCAAAAATGGTTCGTTTGCTTAAAAAAAAATTGACTTTTTTATCTTTCTCTCTCCATCTGTCTCCTCCTTTTTCGTTAACTTCTCGTAGCCCTGGAGTTCTACGTACTAATTATTATTTACAAAGAAAGATGTCAAATCTTACTCCATTTTTTCTTTTTTCAAAATTCAAATTCACTTTGAAATCATTTTGAAAAAACAGCTCATACGTATGAAGCAAAGAGTTTTCTCTCTTATTTTTTCATCACCAAGAATCCTTTTCGTACACAACCGTCGTATTATCTCCGTCGCTCTTGTATCTCGAAACAATGAGATTTTCACTCGCCAATCTTTATCTCGTATCGCTGTATCAACAAAACGTTTTTTTTGCACGTTACAAGTTTTATATAGCAACGTAACCTAGAGATGTTACTCGGCTTTTGGATCAGTCACCGTTTCATTCATTCGCTTATATCTACGTTTTGTGCTGCACTTCATTCCAAAAAAAAAAAAATTTTTTTGTCCAGCATTTCTCTCCCTCCAACTTTGTCTCTCTTTTCAATCGTTGAAAAATACTTTCTACTTCAATTGTTCTCGCGAATTTTTATTAATTGCTATTAATGTTTTTTTTTTTTTGGTTTTTTTCATTTTCTCACTATTTTGTCCCAATTGTTTGATCATTACGAATTCGAACCATCCTTCTCATTTCCGTCTCCCCCCTCGATTGCGTTCGCTCTCTTCTTATCCAATGCTGGCACTTGCTAATTAGCTCATCGTGACGGCCACCCCAAACTCCCATCGTGTACACGTTTGTTATTATTCTATTTCATCCTGCAATTAACGAGGATCGTTAGCCTTTCTCCCATCACCCGTAGTCAGGATGCGGTCGCCTCGATTGATATAGAAATACGTACAATGATAACGTTATGACCGAAAATAATATTGTGATGCCTCGCACCCTCAGAATTTCCATCCCCTCGCTCTGACGAGTTCCAAAGTAGGGAGAACACATTAGGCCCGGTTGTTTCCAGTCCCGAACACGCGAGTGCAATCCAAATGACGATATCGAATTTGCAGAGCTATGGATTATTTTGAAATTGCGAAATAATCGTCGACCACCATTAATCGTTCATTTTGGTTATGTTATTTTACAACATTATCGTCATCGTCGTGGTACGAATATCCATATCGTAGATACTTTGTGGATTCACATTTTTTTAAAGCTTTTTATCGATCGACTGCTTTTTCGATTTCTACTCGAAAGTTTGTTTGCTTTTTTTACATTTGTGGTGGAATTTATGTAACGTGGAATAATCCAATTTTTCAAGTATAGTTCAGTTTTTTTTTCTCGATAATTTAAAAGCTTGGTAGTGAAAAATAAACATTTGTAAATGGAGAATTGTTGGAGGAAATGTTTGGCTAGATTAAACATGGTGACTGTGGAATTACTAATTGTTTTTTTATATAAAAAAATAATGTTTTTATTTTTAATATTTGTACAGATAATTCAACTAATTCGTTGAAAGCGGTAATTCTAGAAATTATTCCTCTTGAATTCAGCCCCATGAACTAACCGTCAAAATCGAGTAGTTATGGGCGTTAAGATAGGTTTCGATTTTCAGAAATTTTCAGGTTTTTCATGAAAAACAAATATTCAACAAACAAAAAACTCTATTCTCAATATTCTGTTGCTAATTTTCTGAAAGCTGCGAAATGAATGATGATACTAAAAAAAATAGATGTCCGAAACTTGCAAAATTTTGGAAATAAAACATTGGATATTAATTTTTTTTCTGCTATTATGCAAATTTCCGGAATTTTTCAAAATGTCATTACGCATTTGTCAGCTTTCATAAAATTATCTTTTATAAACAGTAGCCTTCTGAGAATAACGGATTGAATATTGAGAGCGGAATATTTTTTTGTTAAAGTACTATGTTAGCGAACAGTCTGAAAATAAAAAAAGAATCGTAAACCATTCTAACGCAGCAACTAGTCAATTATTATTTAATTTATTGGATTCAAGTAACGCCTTGAACGACCCCTTTTAAGAAACAAATTGAACTCTCGGTCACCCTAAATAATGCAGAAAAACCCAAACAAACCCGAGATTGTAAGTGAAGCTTAATCCTGAGGATTAATTAAAATGAAGCAAGGAACCAAGCGAATAAGAGATCATGGATATGAACGAAGATTTAGAATTCTTCGTTAGGCTTTATCGTATTTCATATTTCGCTGTTACATACATACAAAGAGAGCGAGAGAGAGAGAGAGAGAGAAAGATGATGATGATAAAATTTATTATTTTTAACTTTTATTATTTAAAAATTAAAAAATTTATTATTTTTAAACTTATTTTAAAATTTAAAAAAGTAAAACTTTCGGGCAATTTTAGAAAAAACAAGATCATAACAATAAAATATAAAAATTATACAAAATAATAACTAGACAATGTCGGAAAAAAACAAAACGCAATATAACAAAAAAATACAATATGAAATAAAAAGAAAGTTCTATATAAACCAAAATAAACAAAAAAAAACAAAAAAGAGAGAGAGGGAAAGATGATGGTGATAAAGTTTATTATGCCCAGTAAAACTTTCAGGCAATTTTAGAAAAAAACAAGATCATGACAATAAATCATAAAAATTATAAAAAATAATAACTAGACAACGTCAGAAAAAAACAAAAATGCAATATAACAAAAAAACGCAATATGAAATAGAAACGAAAATTCTATATGAACCAAAATAAACAAAAAACCAAAAATAGAGAGAAAGAGGCGATTGTAAAGAGAAATGATAAAATAAACGAAAGGGAAAAAAAGTTCTTTCTCATTGTTATATTTTAGACCCTTCTCGGTTTGATGTTAAAGGAGAAAGAGACCTTATGTAGTCAGCGTTGAAAGTCCTCATTGCAAAGCATCCAGTGTATTTCGAGTGGAAGTTTCAAAGTTTGCATATACCCATGCACACAAATATATAGAAGGTTGGATTTTCGCAGTGTCTGCAGTGCTGGATGAAAATAGACAATAAGTGTACCGGAACGAGATTCCCACACCAGTTTAGATCCTGAGAATATAATATGCTGTGTATTCGACCAAAACTGCTTTAAGGTGGTAGGAAATCGTTAGAGGGATGGTAGGAGAGTCGAGAGACCGAGAATCCTACGAATAATATTCGTTGCCATCTTAGCTATAAAGTCCTTTCATTTTCGTGGGTGTAATTAATTTCTCTGTTTTCCGGATAAATATCTCTTTGTATCCGGTCTCTTCTCGTCGAATTAGTGAATGTTTCTCGTGTATGTAAAACACACGTTCATTTTCATCGATTTTCACGAAATATAAAAAGTTTCTTTTTATTTCAGTTGAGTCAAGAGTTTCATCGCGGACGTTCCGCAAAATAACGTTTTTCGTGGAAAAGTTAAGGCATTATTGGATGGATATTGAAAAATCGCGAAAATTCTCGACAATTTAAGGAATTATGGTTTTTTTACGTAGTGATAATACACGAATTATTTTAGAATTTTTTAATCAATAATTTAGTGGTTTACAACAACTAAATTATTGGTACGAACCCAATAGGTCGCTTATGGGAAAATAGCTCTTGCAGACATTAATGGTTGCACAACGAATGGATATATACATCGTCGAAAATTCGGAAAATATTGTGTCCCAAAGATTTAGGATCGAGCGATTAATTAGACCAAGTTTTAATAAATAGACTGCGTTGTCATTTTTTACAGACAATTCGAAAAATAGTGAAAGATTTATTTTAACGATTTTCGATCTTTGGAAAACTCAATGTACCTATATTGAATTTATTTGGACAATGATTGATAATTTTGAGATAATATAAGAGTGTTAATCAAATTTGAAAATTGAGAATTTTTTGTTGAACAGTTGGAACAGATGTACAATTGAATAATTGAATTAGTAATTATAGTTGACTTTATCCATTTTTGTAATTCCAGATAATAACAATGATAATAATTGAATTTATCCACTTTCATAAATCCACATAATAATAATTGAGTTAATCCTTCAATGACTGAATGAATTCTTCAATGATTGAATTAATCCTTCAATGATCGAATGAATCCTTCAATAATTGAATGAATCCTTCAATGATTGAATGAATCCTCCAATAATTGAATTAATCCACTTCAACAATGTACAATCAATGACAAAACCTTATTAGGCATGTGCTCATTTACTATTGAAGTGGATTAATTCAAGTGGATTAATTCAATTATTGAAAACGAAAAATAAACATTTCTAAGTGTCGATTTAGGATAAAATTATTTATCTGTAAGGTTAAACATGTACGACACGATTTAGACTTTGAAATCCATAATTTTCTCTTTCTCGACTAACTTTTTTCCAACATTCCATTCAATAATACCTTGAAAAACAAAAAGTGTCATTCAATTTCGAAAATTACAGAAAGATTTGGCGTGGCCTCTAGTTTTCATCTTTCCCTTCGATATTCATATTTTTTATTATTCCTCGACAAATTGGTGTAAAAATGTCGAAATATTGGAGGGAGAGAAGCCAGACATTTTCAAGTTGCACAAGCATGCTACGGTGAATCCCGAATTGAGTCAACAGCTCCATGACCCTCACTTCTTGCTAAACATTTTTTTAACAACTGCCAATTTTCAATAATGTTCTTGGAATCCCTTCGTGAATAAAGTGACATTGCTCGCTGAACTGTTCATCAAGAAATATATATAAACATTTCGAGCAAATTTTCAGACGTTTTCTTCGTATGGTGAAGGCGGACGGTTTCTGGCTTAATGGAGTTTTCATCTGCAACGTGAGTGCTCGTTAATAGCACTTACGTCGTGCAGATTTGTGCGACCTTTTTTTGCAAGCAACATCGATTCAATATTGGCAAAAATAGGCTTCGAGAAGAGAGAAAAAAATAACGATAAAAACTCACTTGTGCTCTATGCCCACGTAACACGGTTTGTTCCTATTCTCGAAATTTATTTTTCAAGTCTTTTCCACTCGAGCCAAGCTCGAAATAATAAAATTACGAATATTCCTTTTTTAAATTGACCTGAATACATTTTTTGTGTTGTTTCACTGGAGCTTACGATGTTAAAAATTACAATTCAATTATTGGAGTAACAAAAAGTGAAGGCTATTGAATCATGGCGAACGAAGAGCAACGAGTAAAAAAATAAACGTTAACGCGTAAAAATGTGAATATTTTCTTTTTTATTCAATATTCAATGATGAATTTTTTCAGATTCCATATTCATCGATACATTTTTCCAAATCTAATTTCCAGCCTTGTTTTTTCCCCGGCTCGAAATTCACTCATGATTTTTTTTTTTTAATTCGATATGGAGTAAAAAAATGCAGCGTTTTTGTCTTGACCGATTTTAGTCAATATTTAATTACGAATTATTTTAGCTTCCATATTCATTGATATATTTTTCCAAATCCAATTTTCAGCCTAATTTTTTTGACGGCTCGAAATTCACTCACGAATTTTTTTTCAATTCGATATGGAGTCCAAAAAAAAATGCAGCGTTTTTGTCTTAACCGATATTTTTCGAAAAATCATTATCACCGTAGCTTCGTAGAGAATCCTGTAAAAAAGCAACATTCCCTCCGAGATTTATTTAAGCGGTATAAAAATTTGGGGCAAAATGCCGTAGGGTGAGGGCCACGAGCTTATTGATCAGGCTTCGGAGGCGTCACGGGGGTATCTTCATTCAACAATCTTACCTCGATGTCCATCACACGTAACATGAAATTTCCATTTCTAACCCATGACTATAATAATAATAATAATAATAATAATAATAATGATACTCGATAATCCTACTTTACAGAAAATATATGCTTCTCCCTTGGATATTCGCAACGTTATATTGGTCGGGACTGTTCATTATTACATATAGTACATAGCATTTTTTTTTTAACGATCCCCGATCCATTTTTTTCCTTTGGGTCTATACTCAATCTCACTATTTATTATTTCATCCGTAACGGTGGCAAGAATAAATCCTGAATCCACATCCACACGTACACTTGATAATCCAACATTCGTCGATTTTTTTCGACATTGCGAGCCACCTTTTTCAAACTTTTTTTCGTTTTTTTAAAAATGTGTATTTTTTTCGTCTTTAATCCCGGTATAATCAGGGGTAGCTTTCACCATTTGCTTCTTTTTTCTTTCCTGAACGGTTGGCCAAAAAGAACTCGAGGAATCTTGAGGAGGAGCTGACTGGTTGACCCCCTTGTAATCGACAATGACCATCGTTCCTCTGGGTTGTACACGTGACTTCTTTTCATCCGAGTCCGGTCGTCTCGTGGCTTCTTCTCGTTTCTCGTTGCCGGAAACCCAAATTTCCTTTTACACCTCGTCCTCATTGTCGTTGGAGCCTCATGGGACAATGGAACGCTGCTCGGCTAGGTCGCCAGATTCTGTAACATCGAAACAAAAGCCGCACCCACGCCGTAGCGAGAGGGCGAGATAAAGGACTCGTTAAATGCTCAAAATTGCTGCTGGACGAGCGAAATATTCGAGGCTACGTGAATATAGTGAATTTATAGTGATCGAGACTGTTTTACGATTTGCCAGAAACCTAAACGTCAGCCTTTTTTCATTTGGTTTATTTCTTTCTCGAT
>JAPYZJ010000494.1:0-10917 GCA_030522765.1 Ophioninae sp. B BG-2022a
TACTAGGTAGTTTTCAACTAGTAAAATGAGTTCCAAAAATGCTTCGTTAACGTATTACTGAATGGAAATCAAATGGTCACGAAAATACTGAAAAATTTGAAGAATTAGTGTTCTATCTAGAATAATACGTCTACGTGACGTATTTTAGGATTTTTTATTGAGATCTCGAGAAGGACTCGTTAAATGCTCAAAACTGCTGCTGGACGAGCGAAATATTCGAGGGTACGTGAATATAGTGAATTTATAGTGATCGAGACTGTTTTACGATTTGCCAGAAACCTAAACGTCAGCCTTTTTTCATTTGGTTTATTTCTTTCTCGATTTCGTTAACGTATTACTGAATGGAAATCAAATGGTCACGAAAATACTGAAAAATTTGGAGAATTAGTGTTCTATCTAGAATAATACGTCTAGGTGATGTATTTAAAAAATTTTCATTGAGAAATTGAAAAGTTATAAATGTATGAATTAAAAACGATTGCTCCTAAGAGAACATCTGCTATAATCATTGATGGATTTTAAATCAACGAATTGATTAGGCCAAACTTCTATTAATAAAATAGCTAAAGATCAATTTATTACGTTTGGGTTTTCTCTTTATTGGGTTTTCTGCATTGATTTTTGAGTTTGGGTTTGACAATTGGGTTTTCTCAATTAGGTTTTCTCAAACCCAATTTCAATTGACGCTGCATTGTAATCATTCAATTATTGGGTTTGGGTTGCCTCTTTATTGGGATTTTTTAATTGAGTTTTGGGTTTGGCTTTGACAATTGGGTTTTTCCAATTGACTTTTGGGTTTGGATTTGAGAATTGGGTTTTCTCAATTGACTTTTGGGTTTGGGTTCGACAATTGGGTTTTCTCAATAAGGTTTTCTCAAACCCAATCTCAATTGACGCTGCATTGAAATCATCATTTTATTAGGTTTGGGTTTTCTCTTTATTGGGTTTTCTCAATTGACTTTTGGGCTCGGGTTTGACAATTTTTTTTTCAATTTATTGGGTTTGGGTTGCCTCTTTACTGGGTTTTTTAATTGACTTTTTGGTTCGAGTTTAACAATTGTGTTTTTTTCAAGCCCGATCTAAATTGAAGCTGCATTGAAAAGATTCCAACATCTCGTCCTCACATAACGGTCGACAATTTACGATCTTGAAAAGCAGAATTGAAATTCCCTTGAGTGTTCGTCAATGATGAGAAAATCAACCGAACAGTCTCGTATGAAATGAATGATTTAACAAGAGAATTTTTTCGCAGCCACGAATAGAGAAAAAAAAACAGGGTGGTAGAAGAACAGCGTATGAGGAAAAGAGAACGATACGTGAAATCGTACTCTGGTGCCCTACACCATGCTGCTTTTTTTATCGCCACTTTTCAGAATCCCACCGCTTCGCTTTTTTCATCGTTTTCACAGTCCTGCTTTTTTATATTCTTTTCGCACTTTTGGAAACAGAAGCGACTTCAATGATAGACCGGTGGAGAGATCGCGGAGCAGGGGGAGAGGAAAAAGAGTAAAAGCGTAAAGTTCATTGTTCGGCTGACGAAGAAAACGGGATTGGTGGTTCAGGGGACTGGTAGGAAGGCTAAAAAATACGGACACATACCAGAGCTTCGTACTCGCTAATTCAGTCCGACAATACACTGTTAACGAGAAGTCGAAGTGCAGTGCTCTTTCCTTTCTTTCTTTGATACATACAGGGTGTCCAAATAACCAAAGATAAGATTACACGTGTTGACAGACCAGGCCACGATTTTTCGGAATAACCAAATATGACGTCAATAAAAGTTTTATAGTTTTCGAAATTCGTGCATTTTTTGGAAGTTCGCAAAAATTACTCAGCTTCTGCTCGCGTCGATAAAATAAAATTAGTGCGAGCTACAGCTATCTAACAAATACGATTATTTACGATCAGGTAGTCTAGATTTTCAAAGGGCGCAGAACATTTCATTTTTTTCCACTGCAACGAATAATTTTTATTAGAAAATGTATATTTATTTAATTTTATTTTATTTAATTTTAATAATTTTCTAATAAAGTAACTATTATTTATAGTTATTTTATTAGACAATTTATATTTATTTATAATTTATGTATATATATATATATATATATATAATATATTTATTGGAGATATATTTTATTAGAAAAATATATTATTTTGACATCATGCACTGGGAATATTCGGAGCTCTTTCGAATCGTCATCGTTCTAGTCCCAACTGATCAATTCGCTGTTATTAACAGCACGAACTTTTAATTATCTTCTAACGAGAAACTATATCGAAAAGTATTCATATTTGCAGCTGTGACTTAAGAAATTTTGGCGCGCAGTTAAAAATTTTTACGAGACCCAAAAAATGCGAGTATTTTGAAAATTATAACACTTTTACTAAGGTCATATTTGGTTGTTTTGAATTATCACAAATTGGCATGTCTAAGCTTGCAATATTATAAACGGTTTTTGGGACACCCTATATATCATATATTACCGTATGCTAGCGGACCAACCGAATCAAGCGTTTCTCTATTTTTCTTCCGTTTCATTGCACCTTCTCGCGGCTTGATGAGGTCAGAGTTCGACCCGTTTATCGCGGTCATTGAGGTAGACATTTTCGTTCTCTTTCATGGAAATATAGGACTGACTTTCGGCACTTCATGGTTCGTTTAATAATTCGTCCAGTTGAACCAGCGTAACGCAAATTTTTAGAAGTTAGATCCGACGTTAAGTGCGCTCCGACTTTCCATGTAATCAAACCCCTTAATCCAACATCGTTAAACTTTGACCGGGCAACTCTAGGAAGAAAAAAAAAAGGGAAAGTAATCAAAAATATTGGAAAGCCAAACATTCCTCGTTCGAAGTATTTCAAGAATGTACCAGAGGTAGAGTTAGATTCGGGTCAAGTGTGCGCACTTTGCAATTCGAAGGGACGTAAGGCTAGAAATATTAGGGTTAGAATAATAAAATCAATCTAGTCAGATAAGACAGTTATCCAACTAATGGTTAAATTAACAAACTAAAGAAATTGGCGAATTGATTATTGATTAAATAAAAACTCAATAAAATCAATTGATTATTGATAAAATAAAAAATCAATAAAATCAGTTGATTATTGATAAAATAAAAAATCAATAAAATCAATTGATTATTGATTAAATCAAAAATCAATAAAATCAATTGATTATTGATTAAATAAAAAATCAATAAAATCAATTGATTATTGATAAAATAAAAAATCAATAAAATCAATTGATTATTGATTAAATTAATGATCAATTGAATCAATAATATTTCAAAAAATAATATAGTCAACAAAAAACACGATTTTTTAAATGCCCTATATATTGAATCCTTAACTTTTATTTGCAACAAAGATAAGAAAAGTAAAAAATTGATCGAGTAATGATAGACCATATATTGAACCATTTTTTATCGTAAGATAGGATGACTTAATTTTGTTCTTTCATTTTTTTTCTAACAAATCATTAAAACTGTGTTTTTTTAATGAGTAACGAACTTTTCATTCTACACCGAGCCATTTTGATTATTGTCAACTTTTCAAAAATTGGGTTGTATGAATTTTATTTTTATGATCGAGTACCTGCTCTTAGGACCAATACTAAAATTAAAAAAAATCATTTTGCAAGAAGGCAATTTCTTGACATAACAATAACCTCATTGTTAATGAATATTTCTTAATTAACGAAAACCTAAAAATTGGAGATACTAAGTATTATCTGTGACGAAACAGCCGACCTTATCAACCCAACAATGTCTTTGATAAAAAAATTCTGAAAATCGACCTGTTGAGTCCCGAATTTACGCAAGCCTATCAAGCCCCCATAATTTACCACAATGAATCATAAATTTTCCAAATATCGATAACTCGTGTTATCAAATTACCAGCGACCATTTTTCCTCGTTTGAGAGAAAATATTATCAGGAAACTAGACACAAGTTGATTAGCCAAAATTTGGCACAGATCTTTTTGTGCCCGCTGATAACGTTCCGAAATTATGTGTCTTCATTATAAACGCGAAACTGGAGCATCCAACTTCCGTCTAGCCGGAGCAACGCTGAGTGAACTGTACCAACGTTTGGGTTGGAAATTAGTTCTACCATTGATCAGGCCATTGTGTCCACTTGATCTATTCACTTCACCGTGATTATTAGTCTCCGTGTACTTTGAGAGGGGTGAGAGAGCTTTCGCCCCATGGTTGCTTCGGGGATGTATATGCACCCTGTAATCGCGGAGGGACGCAATTAACGAATTGCGAGGATTGCTTAAGTAATTACAGCCCAGCTAGAGAGGAACACCAGAGATAAAGATCATCAGTCTACGTAGTTTCGTAATTGTATATATATATACAGGGTGACCGGAAATTCGACCTATTCCATCAAAGGGGTCATAGCAGAGGTCATTTGCAACAAAAAATGTCCCATCAACTGGGCGTCGAAAATTCGCTTTTTAATTTTCAGATTATGTAAAATTTGGATTCAAAATTTGTTTTGAAATAATCGCGAACTCTTGGTCTCTCAAAAAATTATCAAATCGTTGTTTATAATAGCGTATTTTTTTTCATAATTTTTTATTTTACGCAGAAAGTCAGGAAATTCTTCAGAAAATATAAAAACATCAATATCTCAATAACCATTAATTTTCGACCCCCAGTTGATGGGACATTTTTTGTTGCAAATGACCTCTACTATAACTCCTTTGAAGGAATAGGTCGAATTTTCTGGTCACCCTGTATATATACACATGGATGAAAATACGTACGTAACCCTTCCAAACTTTCCTGATACGACGGTAAACTCCAGTGAATTAGTGAAATGAAAATTGGCTCAGGTAAATAGCTTTATTTCTTGGTGCATTCAAATCATCATGGGTCATATGGTCCGAGGTCACTTAGCACAAATTTCGTGAGGGGAAAAACCCTACTGTTACAAAAATAATTTTTTTTTATAATTTTTTAAATTAGGTACTCGTAAAGGGTTTTTGGCTCAATTAAAAGTACTTTCTTCCAGGTATGTTAAAACAGAGTCTATCCATCAGGGTAATAGTTTTCTTTGGATTTTGTAAACGATTTTTCAAAATTTCATGAAATTTTCACTAGAACATGTCAAATTGACAGACGAATTGAAACATATCTTTTTCTTTACTTCTTCACGTAATCCGGAATAACTTAAAAAATGGCGTAATTTGAATAAATTTGGTATCAATTTAAAGTTAACAGTTTAACCTTTCAAATGTTACCATTTTTATTATTTTTAACTAGATAATCAATTCCAAGTAAGTGATTGCATACTTTTGTTGGCGAGTGTAGGAATCAAAGAGTAGATTGCAGAGTACCTGACGTAGCTGGTTTTCCATTTTGACCCTGCTTTTTAATTGTGCTTCGAACGAGCAATGAATCTTCGTCAGTAAATGCGCGATGCGCAAGAGTACCCAATTTGTCTCGCCATTCGATCTCGCTGATCGAAATTAGCGCAACTACATTTTCGAGATCGCCTTCGGTAATGTTACGAAAGCAATCCTATTTTTTTCTTGTTTTATTTTATTTACGCACACAAGCGCACGTAAATATATATATATATATATATATATATATATATATATATATATATATGGCTCAAATCGCTTTGCGGTTATCGCGAATGCAATTTCCCTACGGCAATTTCGTGGCGAGACGCGACATCGCTTGATTCCACTTCCGATGCTTCATATAACCCATCCTACAACTATATTTGTATAAAATCGGCACGGGGCTCATCGGTGTAAACCCTACAGAGAAAGAGAGGAAGAGAGGGAGGACCTGAAACTTTCGACACCAGCTGTACGCAATCAGCTGCTAATTGGAAAATGATTGGAGGCGCTTCTATGAAGCTCGTCCAGAGGGAACTTTTCGATAGTAAATCGCATGATTCCTGTATATTTTGGCCTTTTTCTCCGTCCCACTATTTGGATAGGCTTCTATCTATGAATATTTCATTTTTTTCCTTTGCATTCACACTACACATCAAAAGTTTGATCTCACTTAGAAATGGTTTTAAAAAGTCGAAGTTTCGTTGAAAGATTTGTTTGGTTTTTTTTTATTTTGTATTACAAGGTATTAGGATTCCGTCGCATCTGCTGATGAGAAAATTTTTTTTTTTTAGTTTCTTCAAAATAAACGGAAATCGCAATTATTTGTGTGGAGTGTGGCAAATTTTAAATCGTTTTTCGCAAAACTGTGTGTTTTGAAGTCGGTGAGCACGATTTTTCAAAAATGGCTTAACCGATCGATTTGACAAATTTGGGAAATCCTTGTCAGATATATACTTCAGATATTAATAGAAGGAATAAGATTTCTGATAATTATTTCTATTTTTTTTTCAACGATTCAACGAAACAAATTTGATCTAAAATTGAATTGTACTGTTAATCTATCCACTGATTTCTGCTGATTGAAAAATTGCAAAATTTGTTGGCGGCTGTTTTTGTTGGTGTACATAAATTATTATTCTTTATGAGCTGGAACCTTATTCACTATTCGAGTTTCTACGTGTCACCATGGTGAACCCAAACGAACCCAAACAAATTTGGTCTAAAAATGAATGAACTGTTAATCTATCCACTCATTTCTACTGATCGAAAAATTGCAAAATTTGTTGGTGGCTTTTTTTGTTGGTGTACATAAATTATTATTCTTTATGAGCTGGAAGCTTATTCACTATTCGTGTTTCTACATGTCACTATGGTGAACTCACACTTCACGACCGGTGTTCCAGCGACCTCTTCATCCGATCAACTTCCCCCCGACGGAACCACAAATGTCTCCAGCATACATTACGCTTAAACGTCAAAACGGGCGACAAATATTTGTGGTTGCAAATCGATCGGACTTCAGGGCCATTAACTTCCGGTTTCTCACTCATTCGTTCCTCGAATCCGTTCTGTCGTATTGGAGCTATTTCCGCGGACAATACCGACTTCGCGCCAATTGGCTATAGAACCGGACCATTCAACGACATGGGTGGAGTGTAAATGGAAATCTGTGACAATCTGTCTAAACCCCTGACTCGTCGACACTCATTGAAAGTTTTGATATCCGAAAAATATTGATCGATAATAACGATTGATGATTTTCTGACTTTTTGTGATTTTTTTAATCAACTGGGTCCTTTCATGCAAAAGACCAGAGACATAAAGAAATATTTTCTTGCTCGGAACATTGACATTTCCTGAATATGAAATCTCAGGATTTCTGGTCACTGTGGTCGTTGAAAAAATTAGTATATTTTTAAAAAAACATAATAAACTCGAAGATACTGATCAGAAAATTTTTATTTTTTTTATACAACATCGAACAGGGCTTGAAGAATAATGTAAATAAACTTCTCTTCAAAAAATTGGAAAATGGCAGCGTCATGCACATATCCGTGGAGCTCTGCCGGTCAATACGTGCGATTATTGATCCACTTGTTACTCAGTCATGTAGCTGTTGATTTTTTTGACCATACCAAAAATTATGTGGAGCCGAAATAAAAGAATTAAATTTTTCACTGACTTTTTAAGAGCGAGAGTGTTAATAAAAAAACGAATCTAGCCAATCCAAAAATCCTACGTTACATTTTAGATAATATATTCTAAAGTATTGTGTAAAAATTTGAAAGCAATCGGACCGGTAGTTTATGATATTTCGTTGGTACTATTTCGAAAAATGTAGTTTTGAGATAATTGTAAAAGAAAGTAAACATGCCGTTACTCGGCTGGGGGTTTTTGTCAATCGTACCTTCAATCAGCGATTCCTGGGCCATAGACGTCTACTTCGGGCCATTCTCCAATTTCATAGATTCGAATCATCTATGAAGTTGGTGTAAGGTAGATAAATGGCACATCCTATGCCTATTGTGATAGAATTCCACATGCAATGCGCGTCTCTTTACTCGGTTCGTTCTATATTTACACGCAATTCATTTTTGCCATTGCCATGTTTTATTGAAATTTCTTTGGCAACAGTGTTTTTCTTTAGCTATGCTGGGGTTTTTGTATGATTTTGTAATTTCACTATAAGAATAGACATTGATAACGTGCCACCATTTTGTTCCTGCTATTTCTCAAATTGTTGAATAAATGTGTTCAGAAAACCGCAAACGTTTTCAAGTGATATCGATCAATACCTCATATTGATTTTTATCATTTGTCACTTAGATTTGACCCCATCGAATCAGCTGGATATTCTTCTTAGAGTTAGGGGTTCTACCCAAGATCCGGATCGAAATTTTTGTTTGGATTCTAATTAGACTCCTTAAAGTACCAGACTCCTTAAAGTGCCAACAGGATCCAGGTAGCTAATTTTCGAGCCCCACTTTGCCCCTATGATTCTCATCTGATGTCGACCTGGATCTCAATTGAGAAAATAGAATCCTACTCCAATTGGACTGGATTCTTGACGATATTCCTACTCGTTCTTTTAAGCCTGATAATCTTTCAAATTGCAAACTGCATTCACTTGACACAAATGACTCTATTAGCCAGGATTGAAATTACCATGCTTAGGACCATCGATGCTACCGAAAATCACACTCTAATGCGAAAGTATTAGATCAGGCTGAATCTCACTTCAAGCTGGTAATGATTATGCAAAGGACTATTGAAGCTTCCTCCAGTCGCTGATAGACGTTCTTCAGGTAAGACATGTCTACAACTGCCATTATTAATTGCTATTATGCGTTTGCATCTCTCGGCAAGTTGCGGGCACATCCTGTAGTAAATACGTAATACAAAGATCCACGCGAGTTCCTTCTGCTATTGGAGAAGGGCTCTATTAAATTTCCCATAGTTCTCCAGCTCAATTGTTGTCTTCCATGGAATTAGAGAAATACATCTATTCACCAAGAACGTCTCGAAGGTACAATAGCAAAATGGGCACTGAACAAGAGAATTAAGCTCTTCCGTGATATATCAAGGTTATGCAAACGCTCATTATTCTATGCAGTCATTATGGTTGCAATAACTAATTTCGATACATTATTCGACGATGTAACAATTCTACGTATATATATATGGGGCATTCGATGCCGATTCGACCTTGGGTCAACACGAAACCTCTCCGATTTGACCCGCGATTTTTTATGTTATTCTACTATCTATGAAAGACAATCGAGAATTTTTTCAGATTTTTTCGCAACGATATGAGTTCACAATATTTTTTATAAACAAAAAATTAACGCGCACATTTAAAAATCGGAGAAAAATCACAAAATCATGTGTGACGTATCAAATATTGTGAGGGTTGAAAAAAAGGGGCGCGCGTTTTTTTGCCTACAACGGGCTTTTTTCGAAAAAAAAAATTTTTTAATTAAAAAAAATTTAATTTTTTTAAATAAAAATTTTAAAAAAAATTTTTAAATAGCCCACAAAACACAAAAATTCGAAAAAAATGTGAAAAAATTCTGGTCAATTTTACATGATTTAATGTAATTTTTTTACTCTTCAACTTTTTTCATTTTTCCTTTTTCATATTTATTTTGCGAAAAAAGCGCGTTGTAGGCTAAACGAAACGCGCAGCCACTTTTTTTCAACGGTCATACTGCCTGATATGTGACACTGGATTTTTGTAATTTTTCTCCGTTTTTTAAATTGGGGCGTTAACTTCCGGCCAATCGACGGAAAAATGCAGCTCGTAATTCTTGATTGAAACAAAAAGCCGGGGAATTTTAAAATTGACATATTGTTCTTCTGGGTGAACTAAAAAAATGCCGAAAAAAATCGTCAATATCAGGTCAGATTTTTGTGTGTGCAGCTATCATAGGAAATTTTAATAAGTAACCCAGCAAATGAAAAGTTCTGATCAGAAATACTTAACTAGAGTTACCTACAGAAAAACTGATACTTCTGGCTTAGTAGTTCTCTAGGAAGTGATTTTTCTGATGAGGGCTAGTGGTCACCCATCCGAGTATTGACCTGATACGAAGACAGGCTAAGTAGAGCTCTACTGAGGAAAGCAAGTCTTCCATCAATCATGATAGAGACGCTACTATCGGGAACTCAAAAAAATTGCTCCTTGCCTAGTAGGGGTTAAAGTTGATATGCAGCTAGGCGGTCACCCATCTAAGTATCAGCCGAAGCCAAAACTGTCCCGCAAATTTAGTAATTTTTTAGCACAATGTCCGATTGCTACAATTGACCATTTAATCATTTTTATCCATATGACAAAGATTGAAGTACAGCTAACTCAGAAAACTACAACTAATTGAGCTTTATTCTAGGGTTGGTACAATTGCCGTGTCGAGGAGAGAGCTCAACACGGAAAAAGCTTCAAAATACAAGAGCACCCTCCTTGTTATACAACTTTAATGATCACTTTACACGCGATCGGAAAGAGACCACAAATTCGACTGGAAGGTGCCTTAACTCAATCTAGAACGTCCGCAGATTCATGTAGACCCACAGGGCCAACTCATTTGGAACATTTGTCAATCTCACTTTCTCCTTGCCCGGTGCAACGTCGGAAAAGATACCAGAAAAAAAATGGGAAACATGAGACTTGTGATTTATCTCGCTCCTTGAGCAAAAACATATTGAGAATTTTTATATGTTTGGTATTAAGAGCATGACGAACATCGACATAACCTCATAAATTTTCGAAATCCCTTTTCTCAGGGTCAATCAAGTTTACGACGAAAAAATCAAGCATCAGTCTTTGTAGAATTTATAGAGACAGATATAGATGCTTGAATTTCTTTCGATTCCTTTATGGCAGGAAAACCATTTACAAAGGAGATCCGCAAACAGCCCTAAGAAACTTGGCCTTAATAAACAAAAGTGAAATAAATTGGGTTTTCAAGGACTAATACTAGTCTATAGCCCTGTGTAATTAGTTTTTTGTTATAACATGGGATATGAAAAATAAAAACTTTGTTTCAGACAGTAGTCAAT